>PISX010011480.1:0-13924 GCA_004024625.1 Mellivora capensis
TGGATAAAGAAGATGTGGTATATATACACGATGGAATACTATGCAGCCATCAAAAGAAATGAAATCTTGCCATTCGCAACGACGTGGATGGAACTAGAGGGTATCATGCTTAGTGAAATAAGTCAATCAGAGAAAGACAACTATCATATGATATCCCTGATATGAGGAAGTGGAGATGCAACATGGGAGACTAGGGGGGAAGAAAAAGAAGAAAGAAACAAGATGGGATTGGGAGGGAGACAAACCATAAGTGACTCTTAATCTCACAAAACAAACTGAGGGTTGCTGGGCGGAGGGGGTCGGGAAAGGTGGGTGGGGTAATGGACATTGGGGAGGGTATGTGCTATGGTTAGTGCTGTGAAGTGTATAAACCTGGCGATTCACAGACATGTACCCCTGGGGATAAAAATTTGTTTATAAAAAATAAAAATTAAAAAAAAATTAAATGATAAATTAAGGGGGAATATTTGCAACTTATATCTCAAAAATCTAATGGTCATAAGCTTTTAAAAATTTTTCTAAAACAAAGGTGAAATTCAAACACCCAATAAAGTAGTAACAGATAATATTACTGAAGTTACAACACACTGACATCTAAGGAAGAATGTGCACTCCAAAAAAATCTTGAAGCAAAAATCGTCAATTATATGTTTACTGACCGGAGCTATTTTGTTAATTTATCCATTTATTCAAATGACATTGTATAATGTTAAATATTAGGAACTTTGAAGGGGAGAAAAGCATAACCTTTCCCTCAGTTAGTGCAGAGCCAAGTGAGAGAGAGAGAATAATCAAAAGATCAATATAATATAGTGGGTTAATACTAAGTTCTTGAGGTATGTAGAGCATCAAGTGGTTTGACATGTTCTGCAAAGAAATCATAGAGAGTGCTTCTCACAGGAGGTGCAGACAGAAATTTCTTTTAGCATAAGTTAGAATTTTCCAGATGAAGGAAGTGCCAAGGGAGAGGAGGAAATTATTGGAGGGAAATTGGTGACCATAGGCAAATGCTGAGAGAAGTAGCATTCTTGTAGGGAACTACAAGAAGTGTGATAAGAGGCAGAGATGAAAATGCTAGAAATAAAACTGAGGAGACATTGTACCCGTTCAGTAGGTCCACTCATTCTGAATTTAACCTGAGGAGGTACAAGACTGGAAGGAGGAGGAACCAGCAGGTCTGTGACATGTTAACCAGATTATAAGTGAACCTTATTCTCTGGAGGATGAATTTTAGGGGTAAAATTAGGGGCTTTGACAATTAGGAAACTGTAGTAGGAGTCCAGAGAGGAAAGGTGTAGGATTAAAGACTGCTCCTGGGTTTAGAGCTCAGTGTATCCATATACAACTATGAGGGTTGTTGTTGTTTTTTTTAAGATTTTATTTATTTATTTGACTGACAGGATCACAAGTAAGCAAAGAGGCAGGCAGAGAGAGGAGAAAGCAGGCTCCCTGCTGAGGAGAGGGCCCGATGCAGGGCTCGATCCCAGGACCCGGGGATCATGACCTGAGCCGAAGGCAGAGGCTTTAACCCACTAAGCCACCCAGGTGCCCCAGGGTTTTGTTTTGTTTTTTTAATTTTTTCTTTTCATCATTCTTTTCAGTGTTCCAAAATTCATTGTTTATGCATTTGTTTTTGTTTTGTTTAGAGAGAGGATGAGGGTGAGGGAGAGAGGGAGAGGAGATGAGAGAGATTCTCAAGCAGGCTTTACTCCCAGCGTAAGCCCAACACAGGGCTCAATCTTAAAACCCTGGGATCCTGACCCGAGCTGCAATCAAGAGTTGGACGCTTAACACACTGAGCCACCTAGTCACCCTGCAACAAGGAGTTTTTTATTCCTTACAGTGACATACAGATCTAAGATATAGCCAAGATCCTTGCCTCCTGGTAGTTACAGCTTTGAGCAGGCTCCTCTCATTGTGTGTGGGAGGGACCTGTGATTTGCTTTTAATCAATAAAATATGGCAAAGGGGATGCATCTGACATCACTCTCATGATTGTGTTAAAATATATGAGACCCTACCTTGCTAATCAACTTACACCAGAGGTTCTTCTTGCTATCTTGACAAATTAAAGGGCCTTGTTGGAAAAACCCACATTTCAAGGAATGGTAGGTAACCTTTAGGACCTGTGGACAGCCTTAAACTGATATTGGGCAAGAAGCTGGGGTCATCAGTCCTTCAACAAGGAAATAAATTCTGCCAAAAACCTACATGAACTTCTTTACATAGGGGTAGGAAATAGACTCATCAGCCATTCCTCCCAGTGAGAATGCAGTCCAACTGACACCTTGAGTATAGCATTTCAGAAAACCCAGTAAGACTCCTGATCCACAGAAACATGGGAATAAAACCTGTGCATTGTTCTAATTTTTTAAAAGATTTTATTTATTTATTGGACAGACAGAGATCACAAGTAGGCAGAGAGGCAGGCAGAAAGAGAGGGGGAAGCAGGCTCCCCGCTGAGCAGAGAGCCTGATGTGGGGCTCCATCCCAGGACCCTGGGATCATGACCTGAGCCAAAGGCAGAGTCTTTAAACCACTGAGCCACCCACGCACCCCTGTTCTAATATTTTTTTAAATTTGTGGTAATTTGTTATGCAACAAGAGCTAGCTAATAAAGCATTTATTACAAAGTTAAATGTATTTCTCTGTGTGGACCGTCAGGCCTCCAGAATACAAAATCATTCTGGAGCTGCTTTTTAAATTTATACCTATCATCTTAGCCATTAATGGTCTGCATAACTTGCCTGTCTTTGAGCCCTCCATAATGGTCTGGTAGCTCAGATTCAGTTTATGGAAATTGCCCTTAGCAATATATTTAAGTATTTTTGTTTTCGGTGCCAAAAATGCTGAGTTCTTGAGTGATATTTCTAGGAGTACGGCTCAGCTATCAACCAATGCCTTTCTCTAGTGCACTGATCTCATGCCAAGATGGTAAAGTTCCCCAAATCCCCTGAATGCTTTGATTGATTTTAATTACAGTGAAGTCTATTGACGTAAAGCTAAGTACCATTTCCAACAGCAACAGTGTTGTCAAGCATTATCAGAAGAATCTGAGAATCCAGGGGAAGTGGCTTCCAAAGGCAAACCCCATTGAGTGGACTTCTTTGTCAATCAACACCTTCTCAGGCTGCCTCTTTGTTGTATATCTGAAGAGCATTCTTCCATTCTCCAGCGCTTTCAGTCTCCTCCCCGAGTGGCATCTCTTTAGCCTTCTGATATTTTGTCTCAGTTGTGAAGCTATTCTAAGCTTCTGAGAAGATTAAGAAATTAACATGCAAGACCATTATAGTTTAATACTCACATTCCTCATAAATCTACAAAGACAGAAACATGTGAGAGGGAAGAAAAAGGACATACATCTAGAAGTCATTTCTGAGAACGCTATCATTGCACTATCCCATGACGGTGATCATACCCAAATATCTTAGTAACCCTGGTCCAAGTCTCAATAACTGATTCTAGTAGGCAATCTAGTGTCTAATTGTCATAAGAGAATGGAAAATTTTACAGAATGAAGTCTTCTCCAAGATGCTCTGAGAATGCTGCATTTCTCAGCACAGCCATAAGGACTTGATCCTGGTTTCATGTAAGAACATAAACCTTGAGGTGGGTTCCATGTGATGATAGGATTTAGAGGGACAGAAGTTTTGGAAGATGATTTTAAATGAGGTAAGCCCTCGTAAGACTACAGATTGTATACACAATGGAGGAAGATGGATATGGCCAAGGAGTTTAGGGTGAGGATAAGGGTTGATGGCCAAAGACAAGGAGGAACTCTGCCTTATTGCGATGTAATACTGTAATTTCAAAGGAGTGGAGATAAAGCGAGAATATAATTGGCTAGAGGGAACTTTAAACTCCTTGGTGAGAATTATGAACTTCATATCAAATATCTCTTCTTAAATTTTACCTTTCCTAGGAAGCTCTTCGTAGCAGTCCTGTTTGATTTAAGAGCCACACCTTCATTGTATCACGACTGCATTTTTCACAAGATAATGTAAATATCAATTTACCTGCCCTTCTCCTCCAGTGTCCTCAAGGACAGAGGTAATGACTTCTTTTGTCCAAAAAAATGGGGGTGGAATGGGGCAGGGATATAGGAAGAAAAAGATGTAAGATACTAGACTTTTGAGTTAAACGAAACCTCTCATGACATGTCATATACTAGCTTAGTCAGTCAAATCCAGTGTCCTCTCAGTTTCTTCATCTGAAGAAAATAGAGTTAATAATAACTATCCAATTATCTTCAAAAGGTCCCTGTGAGCGTAAAAAAGATATTGAATATAATAATACTTTGGAAAATGGAAAACTACATGAAAGTGACTTGCTTTTTGCAGGTTCTTTAGGTAAAGTAATGCCATTACAAATGCAGTGTTTTGAGAAAACTCATATGCTGTGGGGAAAAAAGACAACTCTAGTTTCACGGATGGTCATGAAAATGCTATTTATATTATAAAATGTTGGAAATCAGCTAAATGATCAACAATAGGGAGTTGCTTAAAAAACATTCATGTAGTTGCAAGTTAGACTATGGTGGAACCAAAATAATGGGGGTAGGAGAATCTTTAATTATACGGGAAATGAGTAATACTATACAGAAAAGTCTTCAAAATATTACTTAGCAGTGGCCATGTATCTGTGTGTATATGTGAGCACACATAGATGTGTATATATGCATAGACATGCAAACAAATGTAGTATGGGTTTTCTTATTTTTAATTACCTTTTTTGACAGTTTGTAAATTATAAATAACAGAACAGGTCCCCTTCTGTACCACCAGCCTGCATTAATCTCATCCCCATATTTTAGCTTCAGAAGAGGGTAGAAAAGGAAGCAGTGATCACTTTCAGCATCTATGTGGCATGAAGCTTTTTCAGAAGAGGAAGAGGGTGACAGCTCCGTGAGCAAGCGATGTTCTCTATCACAAAAATGTGAATGACAGTGTTGCAAACACTTCTTAAAAAGAAAACGAAGAGTAGCAGATACATCCTGGTGTGGGAGAGGCTGGGACAGAGTAGCACAGTCTCCACTCTGCTTGGACTGGGTGCCCATATTCTCACATTGATTCTACAGCAATGAAGAGGAAGGAGCCTTGAAGGGAAGCCACAAGACTCGGATGTCAGCCAGCCAGCCCTCCATCCCCAACTAGCTGTATGACTTGAGGCATATTGCTTCAAGTTGTTTGTGGAGTAGAAGTCCCCTCTGACTCTGAAATGTTTTGTTTTTGTGAGTATGGCAATATATTAATCTGGCCACACACCGCCCTATATTCTCTGTTTCAATATGTATTTATTCAGTACTCAGGGAGTGTCTAACCCTTTTCAAAGGACAATCTGAGACAAATGGAACAAAAGAAAGCTATAATGTGCTGCATTATGTGCTGGGGTTTATTAACTTGTTTCTCCATCACAACAGCCTGGTGAGGTTAAAAACTAGCGTTCATCACTTTATCCATAAGGAAAGGAGGGCCCCATGGGGGTAAAATAATAACATATAGTTGAGGAGAATTTACACCCAGGTAATTCTGACTCCACAGCCAGGGACTTTCCCACTAACCACGCTTCTGTGTTTCTGAACTTGTTTTAAATGAGAACTTTCAACGCAGAAGGGCAGATGTCTATCTTGCATGGGTATCGGAATGGACAGAAAAAATATTTGTTCAAGGCAAGGGTGTAAGAAAGAGAGGGAAGAAAAAACACTGTAAGGATTTCTGAACTGTGTGGGCTCCCCTCCTCTCACAAAAATGAAAGAAAGGAAAAGAGAAAAAAAAGGGTGGGTAAAGAGGGACAGAGCGAGAAAAGGAAAGAAGGAAGGAAGAACGGAAGGAAGGAAGGAAGAGAGAAAGAAAGAAAAGCAGAGCAAATTTTAGGGCTCTAATGATTCATATGATTCTTCAGCAAAAACAGCTGGATGAATTGAGGTTGAATTAGTCTCATTGTTCAGCATTTTCCACGTAGGTTTGATGTCAGATGCTTCTCCTTTCTTAATGGGGTCTGTGGTGGGAGGCCAAGGGGGACGCTAGTGATTGTATTTAATTATGTTCAAAGAAGGTTACAGAATACTCAGCAGATGTCAGGCTTACAGCTGGGATCTCATAACAAATGCCGCTCTGCTATGTCGCCTTCTCCATTGCTGTAGCAAAGCCGGGCCCAGAAAATGCCCAGCAGACGCATTGGCTGGGGCTGAGTGAGAAAAGATAACAAATCTTAAGGAAACATGTTGCTTATTATTCCTCATCATGAGAGCTGCCAGGGTGTACACTGAGCAGGCCTCCGGCTGATACCAGGACACAAAGGATCTTAATGCATCCCACACAAGGATGTCATTTGCAATCTGGAGCAACAAAAGAGATGGAAGGTAGGCCTTGTTTCTTGATACTGTATATCCCAGGGAGGACAAATAACAACCACACAGTTTGCTTTCCCAAGCCCCACAGGCATTCAAAAGAAGCCTGTTGACTACAATTAGGATACCTCCGCTTTTAAAAGCCAACCCTCTCAGCAGGCAGTGAGACTCTATCATGGGCCATACAGCCCCGGCACGTTTCAGATTTACCATGGAGGCAGGCTCATGGAAGGAGATGACGAGAAAGAAAACCCTAATGACTTAAAATTCACAGCCCCCTCAAGGGGGTCTTCCCTGATGCCTCCCAGATAGAATACGCTAGTTTCACACTTTGTAGAACCGAGGAAAAAATAATAATAATAAATAAAATTTTAAAAAAATTTAAAAAACAAAACAAAACAAAAAAATCTCACATGATTTTCTTCGTAATCCTACCAAACTAAGCCAACTTAAGGCTTCTCTAGGAGCTACTATTCATCTCTCCCCCTAAAGACTTTTTCACATGAGAATGCTCTGGTGTAGGTTAGGCCAGAAGTTCTGGGGAGTTAATGCCCCAGGATTTATCCTCAACAGGTGAAGAGCAGAGTGTGGGGATGAATATCTTGGGTTCCTCCAGGTCAGTAGGGTGGCACCATGGTGTGCTCTGCATCTCCTAGTCAATCAGAAGCTGAACTGAGCCCAAGATGTCACAGTGAGAAGCCGCTCATTTTGACATCCGCTGTTGGCTTTTTTCCTTTCCCTAACTCCCCTACCCATTCCCTCACCTTGATTCCTGAGTTTGCATCCCAAATTTTGCTTGCAGCAAAATGTTTGTCTCAGGCTCTGCTTTTGAGGGAAATCCAATTTGGGCTTCTCACAGTGAGAAGCCGCTCATTTTGACATCTGCTGTTGGCTTTTTTCCTTTCCCTAACTCCCCTACCCATTCCCTCACCTTGATTCCTGAGTTTGCATCCCAAATTTTGCTTGCAGTAAAATGTTTGTCTCAGGCTCTGCTTTTGAGGGAAATCCAATTTGGGGAGGTGGCCAGGAGATTTCAGGATTTCCTTCTATGCTTCCATTTGTAAACCTGGGGTTGTACCCCACTGACTATGGAATCAGTAGAAAAATCTCAGAGTGACATCTGCGTTTCTTCTTGGAATGATCCCACGCTAACCTCCAGACTCATGAAAACCCTTCTTTCTCCAAAACACATTAATTCCAGAATATACTTTATAATTTCATGATTTTAAGCCTTACTATATGGTCTTACTTCAATCTGAATTCCTCACTTACCAGCTGTATGTTTTTCTCCTTTGTCTTCTTTAAGTGACTTTTTACTCAATAAGGCTTTTTATGTCTTCAAAAGTAGAGTGGAGGGGCACCTGGGTGGCTCAGTGGGTTAAGCCTCTGCCTTCGGCTCAGGTCATGATCTCAGGGTCCTGGGATTGAGCCCCGCATCGGGCTCTCTGCTTGGCAGGGAGCCTGCTTCCTCCTCTCTCTCTCTCTGCCTGCCTCTCTGCCTACTTGTGATCTCTGTCAGATAAATAAATAAAGTCTTAAAAAAAAAAAGTAGAGTGGAGTCTTCCTCCCTAAGTTGGCATAATAATCTTCTGTATATACTTATATTAAAAACCATTTACAGCTTTTCCACAAAACTGTGAACAGCTTCAGAATAGGCACTCTGCCTTTTAATCTTTGTATTCTCAATTTCTATCATGGTGGCTGATACTTAGTACATTACATTAATCAAAATGTATTGTTTGGCTAAATGAATATAGGAACAAAATATAAATCCTTGATTTCCAAGGACAGGTCTTGATGATTTTGCTCCTTTGCTCTCCCATTCTAGGTAAGAGGAAATGATACAATTCTCCATTTTAGGTCATCTAGGGAGTCAGTAATTTTTTCTCAAGGATAGGTGACATAAAATATAACAACTTACCAGGCTGGGTGCTTTGTTGAAATTGTGAGGTGTGTCTTCCTTTTTTGGCATACATACCAAAGAAGAGCATACTTCATCCTGGTACCCAGCACAGGGAGGGGTGATGAGTAAGGCAGTGAGCTTGTTCAGTGAGACCTGGTGAAACAGTAGAAGATTTGGAACCAAAGGACCTAAATTCAGCTCATGGTTTTGCTAGAGGTTTTAATCAACTCATTTGAGATTTCTGCCTCTGGGGGCACTGGGGTACTCAGCTTGGTTTCAGCTCAGGTCATGATTTTAGTGTTGTGAGATTGAGTGCCATATTGGGCTCTGTGCTCAGCACAGAGTTTGCTCTGCTCTCTTCCTCCCCCTGAGTCCCTCCCTCAACTCATAATTTCTCTCTCTCTCGCCCTCTCAAAAAAAAAAAAAGTTCTGCTTCAGTATCTGTAAAATGACGGTAATATTTCATTTACAATGTACATTGAGATTTTTAATGAAACAACACATGCCAGTGCATTTTGTAAAATGTCATGTGAATATACACGTGTGCATAGATACATGTGTCTCTATATACATATATTTACTTATTTATAATTCTTACAATTTTAGTGATAAATGCGTTATGTAAAATAGACCTCAAGGAACCAAAATGGACACCACAAAATGCAGCCTAGAGATTCAGGGTTTGATATGGAGCCAGAAATTTGGGTAGACTTTTTCCTTTTGAGCTGAATCCCAAATAATGAGAACCTATCTTAATTTTAAAGACCTCTGGAAAAGCACCTCCATTGCTTAGATATACTCACAATTTGAAGTGGGGAATTTAGGCAGTGTGCACTTAAATATATAAAGCAATATAAGCACATGTATTTTTTTCAAAATATTCAGGGAGAAATTTTTGTGATCAAGATAGCACAAACGTAGTTTTCTTATTCTAACAAAAGTTGACTCCAGAGCTGACACTTGATATCTTCCTCACTCTCCCAGAATAATTCAAGTGGTTTCCCAGGGTGTTGCAAAATTTAATACTTCTGGTTGTGATTATTTCCAGGAAGAGGAATTGTTCCTGCAAGAATATGTGCCAGCGAGTGCTATATGGCATGTGGGGTTATGCAATCCCACACACTGACCAGAATGGGATATTTGTGTTCATATTCAGCAGCTAGGATTTATGGGATCCTGTGTGTCATAGGTCTGCACAAAGTTTAGTGATGCAATGAAATGGGGCAAACAGAAATGCTCTGGGAGACATGAGTGAGTGAGCAACCACAGGTACCAGAAGGAAGTTCAGTCCATCCATATAACCCCAAATGCAAAAAACAAACAAACAAAAAAAGTTAATGCTAAATGGTATTCCCAGAAGCATTTATTATGAGATAGGAGTTAGACAATGTAGATATAGAGGCTTACTGAGGGGATGAGAATTCAGAGCAAGGCATCTAGGTAGTGGGTAAGTATTAGCAAAACTCTGCGATTGAGTCAAAATGCCACAAGCATAAAGGCAGGAGTCAAGGCCAGAATGTTAGTTTCTAGCAACTGGCTTGAAAAGAATAATTTTGGATCCCAGTTTTAGAGGTAGAGGACCCCAAATTTAAAAAAAAGCAAAGAACAAAGAACAAAACAGGGATCTGGTTACCAAATAGGAGGTACAAATGTGGTCCACATCTCAGAAATAGGGTTGAACTGGGTACACAATTAGTGCTTGAGACTGAGTCCTAGAATACTAGTTACATTGGTTCTGTCTTGAGTTAGAAGATCCCTGAGGACTTGGTCCAAGTCAATCCTGAAAGTTAGACTGAACATGCTCTGGTTTGAGGAAGTAGTGTGAGCAAAGACTAGCAGTCAAGCAGAGACTCATACTGTGAACATGACTGTATGAAAATAACAATTGTCCATCACTGTTTGAGTACATCATAGCATGAGGCATTTTCTGTGTCTCACTGATTGATCCTTCAGAATCACTGTCTCTGAGAAATCAAACCTCCAGTGTCCTACAGCTCCTATGGCTTCCTCTTAGGAGAAGGTTGTATGGTTTTTGTTTTTGTTTTTTTCTTTTAGAGTTTTGGGATTAGATCTCTACCAGGGATCTTGTCTTGAAGGCTAAAGTAATGAGTTATTCAAGTTTCATGGTGGAATTATCCTTTCCCAAATCCAATTACATTCCAGTTGGCAAATAGCATTGGCTGTCTCAAAACACAAACATCTGGAAGAAGGCTTGAATTGGCCATTACCCTGCCTTGCACGCCTGAACCCTTTCTTAGATAGTAGGTTAGGAAGCATGTTTTTGGTTGGACAAGATAAATACATTTTTTTAACCATTAAATACCTGAAGTACCTTAACGTAGACTGAGTAAGATACAGAAGTCACAAAAGCCATGAGAGCACCAATTTGTTTAATAATTGTACTCAACTACAATGCTGAGACCTACAAAACCATGGATGTGTTTTTAATAAATCATATGTTTTGACTCTAAAAGATCAAGCTGACAATACATTTATTTGTGGGCTCGTCAATTCGCTAACTGGAGAGCTCAGTCATCCAAAGGCTGGTCTGAATAGAGCTGTTATTTGGTCATTATGTTGACCCAGGGATTGGAAAGAAGAGCTGAAATTAACATGTTCACATTTAATCTCGACCTTCATTCTTTAAGGATTTCTTTTGTAGGTTTGGCAGGAGACACTGCTACAAAGAAGCCCTCAGTCTGAGAAGCTATTGAACTGCTCACTAACTCTGAACACCAGCAACCTCTTTACACTTTCTGGTCCTTGGTTTTGTCTGTAAAATGTCAGTGGTAATTGCCGGGGTTAGCTGTGATGTTACAGTAGATAACGTATGCAAAGACATGCCAAACAGTAGGTGCTCATTACATGGCACTATTTTTTATTGTTGCTATTATTATTAAGCTATGAAACAGAGATCAGTCTGGTACCATACACCGAAAACATTGAGAATTGTTGCCTGAATTGACATGGGTTTACAGTGCTCAATCTGTAATAATTAGTGAAGGAGTCAGGAGACAGTTGACATCAGTGAGCGTAAAATATGTTCCTTTGGATACATCTGGAATTCAGCTGTGGAAAAAGTCCATTTCCCTCCCCCACTTTTAAGAACACCCATACAAATATCAGACAAGGGTTTGCCCACTGTCCTCTTTCTCAGCTCTCATATGGCAGCAAATCTTTGCTCGAGGCTTCCTGCTGAAGTCCGCAAATCTCTTTGCCCTGTTTCCTGTTGGGAAAATACATTTGATAATATCCCCCATTGTCTGAAATTCTTTTTCTTATCCCAGTCACTCTTAGAGCCAGTGTTTGAAAGACTGGAAGATTAAAGGCAGTTTATTTCCTCTCCAATTCTTTGCCTGCAATTAAATTTAGAAAGTTAGCATGATAATTTTATGAGAAATCAAAGTTACTCATAATGCAAATTTATGTTCCTAAAATTCTAAGGAATTATTCTTCTAATAAAAATATTAGCTACTAATATAATATCAGTAGTTAAATATCTTTTTTAAAATTCTTTCCACATTAATTTTCAAACAGATAAATATTCTTTCTGTTACAAATTTTCTGAAACTGTAAATTCTTTGACTCATTCAACAAATGTTTATTGGGTGACTAATATGTCTCAGGCACTGTGGGATTTTTTTTCTTCCTGGGAAACTATAATGACAGGACAACTATTTTAATCCCATCCTCATGGAGCTTAGAATCTAGCAAAAGAAATAGAAATGAAATAATAAATCCACCTGGTATGGTGTAAAGAATGCTTTTTATTAAAGCCAGAAAGTCAGGGGAAGGGGGTATTTGTCTGGTGAAGAGACTGTGTTTATTTACAAAAATATCTTGATGAACTTTCTCAGTATGAAAAACTCAGGTCTTTAGAGTGATTTAATGGACTTTAATTCATTGATTCTCAAACCCAGCTGCATATTAAAATAACACATAAATTAAAACAACAACAAAAACAGAAAATAATGCTCCACCACCAGAACATCTGATTTCATTGGTTGGATAAGACCCAAATGGGATTTTTGTAATGCTCACTGACTGTTTCTAATAGACGATTCCAAGAGTACTATTAATTTGCTCTGCTAGAATGTGAAACCACTCCACCCACCTCCACCACCACTATCAGCGCCCCCAACTTTTCAGGCAAGTTTGAAATACTTGTGCTCTGTTCAGGAAAAGACTAGGGGTCATATCCTATGAGGAGAAAGGTGTTAAAAACGTGTTCAAAGGTGCAGGTAGCAAGAGGTAGATAACTTGCATGCCACTATCATAGGGATTTCTACACAGAAATGATCAAGAGAAATTTTAAATTCCCTATTAATTCCTAAAACATTTGGAATAGTCTGGACTTCTATGTGTGTGGAGTGAACGGTCAACCCACTTGTATTTAAATATTAGAGAAAATTATGATGCCATTATTCCAGAGGACTTGTGCACTGCCAGGGAACTGGCATCTCTTTCACCTGTAAATAAATAAATAAATAAATAGTTACCTTACATTACACTGAAATAAGTGTGAAAAAGAAAATGCTGAGAGATCATATGGCAGGGAAGGGCCAGAAAGAGCTTCCTGGGAAAAACTCAATTTGAGCTGAGACTAAATGGAAAATGTGTGTGTGTGTGTGTGTGTGTGTGTGTGTGTGTGTGTCTAGCAAGGAACCAATAAATCCAAAGATGGTGAACAGAGAGAGAGTTAGAGAGACAAGCCAGGCAAGTGAGGCAAAGGCAGTTGTGTTAAGTAGAAGATGTGATGGAAGACTGAGCCATGGGAAATGCTGATATTTTACAAGAAGGAACAGAGAGCAGAATAACAAAGGGCAGACAGAGCAGAGGTAGAAGGATATGATATAAAGACTAAACAGAGGGGTACCTGGGTGGCTCAGTGGGTTAGAGCCTCTGCCTTCAGCTCAGGTCATGATCTCAGGGTCCTGGGATCGAGCCCCGCATCGGGCTCTCTGCTCAGCAGGGAGCCTGCTTCCCCCAGTGCCTCTGCTTACTTATGATCTCTGTCTGTCAAATAAATTAAAAAAAAATCTTAAAAATAAAATAAAGACTAAACAGAAGAATTACCCAACTAATCTATGATACCTCCCTACCCACACAAATCACCAAACACTTTATTTAAACCATAACTATGGGAGACTACCATCATCCTTTTTATCTCATTATCTACCCCATATCTTCGAGTGAGGGGAGTAAACGAGATAATCCATGAGAACTCGGGAGGCAGGCTGGCACAGATAGGAGCATAGGCTACGTCATCTCATCATGTATGAAATTTGATTTCAGAAATAACAGGGGACCATGAGTGACTTCTTTCTAAGCCTTAGTTTCCAGCTCTGAAAAGAGGAATAACTACTACTGGTACCTCAAAACATTTGAGGACAATAATTGAAATAATGCATATTTTAACCACACCTTTTAGGTCATTATCATGGTGGTAATGTTAGCATATGATGATGTAATGTATAATCATATGAATTTACTATCTTCTGAGGAATATAAAATGTTTTATGTAAAGGGATGTGTATTGACTAACAAATATTGTCAGGGTATTAGCCAAATCCCACTAGCTATGAAAAAAAAAAGACCTTAGCAGCCTTTTAACCTCAATGTTGTCATTAACGTTTTTATTGAATCAATTATTCAAATGATGATTGAGCCTA
>PISX010011480.1:14024-65191 GCA_004024625.1 Mellivora capensis
CCACACCCAGTGCTCCATGCAATGCGTGCCCTCCACAATACCCACCACCTGGCTCCCCCACCCTCCCACCCCCCGCCCCTTCAAAACCCTCAGGTTGTTTTTCAGAGTCTATAGTCTCTCATGGTTCATCTCCCCCCCAGTTTCCCTCAACTCCCTTCTCCTCTCCATCTCCCCATGTCCTCCGTGTTATTTGTTATGCCTATCTTTATAAGACATTGTCCTGAGTCTTGAAATGACCACAATGATGAATCACAAATAGCCACTTCCCTAAGTCACTTTGCAAACTGAAGCGTGAACTATAAAGGTATAAAAATGGTCAAATCATAAAGCAATATATGGTTGAATGCCGTTAAGAAGCTAAAAACAAAGTTATATCTCAGAGTAGAGAAAAGAAGTGATAAAATTTTGATAATCTATAGTACTTGACCTTAATATTTCTCTTTGGAAAATTTCTCTTTGAAAAACTTTGGAAAAAGTTTCTTCTATTGTTAGTAACTGAGAGCCCTAATTATGGGCCCTCACTATGCAGAATTGTTTGCCTTTTGAAAACTAAGCAGTAAATCAACTAATTTGCCACAAAAGTAGGGCAAGTTAGTTCAAGCAATGTAGGCACAGAGCTAAAAAAAGAATAAGTGGATCAGAAGAGGAATCACAGGAAAATGAGGCACACACATGAAGTGGAAACAAATAGGGTAAAAGTGGATAGAACCCTTAGCCTTTGTTTTGACTTTGAGTTTTTCTGATCCTCACGATAAAGCCACTCCAGATTTGGAAACACAGATGGAAATGGCTTACCACTATGAGAGTGGTCTTAGCTAAAGATGTGCAAGAGCATATCGGTTCCCACTGCCAAGAGAATCATGGTTGTAAGTTGCACCATGTGATGTCTGAATCATCAAACTCCTCACATCTGATTCCATGGTTGTGAAGCAACCTCTGATTAAGATTTGGCTTCCCATGTACATCTGCCTACAGGGACTCAAGGGGCTGATTATATAGGCTTTAAGTATATCCAGTTCTCATAAAACTGTGCAGTAGCTTCTGATTATAATTTGGCATCCCGTTCATCTTGACTACATGAAGAAAATAAATTGGTTACATGAACTTGACTATCTCTGATTGTGTGACAGTGATTTCTTATTGTAAATTCAAAAATTGGCATTGTTTTTACACATCAGGCTCAAGAACTTGGTCCATTTTAATCTATCTCAGCAGATGGATCTGTTCACATGATGACGATAGTAGATATACTGGCTTGCAACATTGAGATTCTGAGATATGGCACATTTAATAGAGTATATATCTCTTCGTTGAAGAAATGAGAAGCCATAATTTTGCTATTGTGACGAGACCATGATATTGCTCATGAGGGTTTTCTTTTCTCTGAAACTTTAGTTCTGTTCTACCTGGTTCAAGAACTTTCTACCTATCCCCAAAATACTGGGTAGAAGGCATGTTTGTTTGGTTGTTTGTTGTTAGAGCACAGGGTAATGTTCTGTGATAAATTTACTACCAATTACAGTGGCTTAAATAAGATAAACATTTCTTTCCCTCAGATGTAACAACCCAAAATTAGGTGGGTGGTCAAATGTAGGTAAATCATTCTACTCCACAAGGTTATCCAAGGATCCAGGCTTGGGCAGTGGCACTGCCATCCTCAAAATGTGGCTGGCATTTCAGGATTCAAGGAGTCTGATTGAACCATTGATCCCATTCTGCATTTCCCAGTAAGTGGGAAGGAGGCAGAGAGGAAATGCAGGATGAGCAACCAAGTCATTTTATGACATTAAAGTAAGTTTACTTAAGAACTTAAGGTGCCCAGTTCCAGGGCACCTGGGTGGCTCTGTCAGTTAAGCATCTCCCTTCAGCTAAGGTCATGATCCCAGGGTCTTGGGACTGAGCCCTGCATCAGGCTTCCTGCTCAGGGGAAAGACCACTTCTCCCTCTCTCACTCTCCCTGCTTGTATTCCCTCTCTAGCTCTCTCTCTCTCTCTCTGTGTCAAATAAATAAATAAAATCTTTTAAAAAATTACTCAGTTTCTACTTCAGGATAATGAAAATAAGTATACCTACATCCTAAGTTTTTTGTGAATAAGTAAATACACATATATGCTTTAGCAAGAGTAACCAAATATATACTAAATACTACATAAGTTATTATTATTAACTTCACTTTATGGTTTTGAAATGGGGCTAATAAGAATGGAGATGTTCACAGAGTGGACATACCTCAGAATGAACTTCAAATATAATAAAGTTGTTACTGTTGTTTTATATTTAGAAAAGTGTTATTATATCACATCTTCTATCATAAAAGATATAGATTCATACAGTGAGAGGAAAAATGACTATCCTCCACATAATCCCCATACTTTATATTTTAATGTCTTTAATATTAGGGCTTCACTACAAATGTTACTCATTTTCTTTTATTGAACTTGTCCATTTTGTAACAAGTTGATCTCTGCTTCTTAATGCTTTACTTCTCTCCATCTCTTTCCCTCCCTCATCTTCCTTCCCTCCTTCTTTCTTTCTCTCTCAACACACACACACACACATACAGAGTTGCTCTGTGATACAGGCAGAAGAGATATCTAAGAATTTTTCCAGAAATATCTATGATTAGGAATAAGCTGGACACTGACATGATTCTAAAGACCACTAGGATAACAAATGTAGTCAGAAAACTCTCCCTCAAAATTCTGGATTTTTTAAGGATTATTTTCAAAATAGCATTGGGTTACATTTTGCTTGTTAATTCAATAAATATTTATTGGGCATATATAATGAGTCAATATTTGTGTTCAGCACGGGGAACTCCGTGGTAAGAAACATCTGGCAGTGAGTGCCATTGCGATATTGGAACCCATGGGTTGGGGTAATACATACGTTAATGAGAGAATAATACATACAAAGGTGAAGTTATAATCAATGGGCATAGTGTTTCAATGAAGCAAAATGATTAAGCTCTGGGGATCTGCTGTACAACATTATACCTGCAGTAAACAATAATATATTGTACAGCTATGTATTTGCTAAGAGGGTAGATTTCCAGTTAAGTGATTTTTCCACAATATTTTTTAAGTGTGAAAATGAATACTAAAAACATTCTATATACATTCTATATTCCATTCCATTCAACCAAGTAAGGGAGTGTGTATTAGACATACACAGGGACAGCTTCTCTAAGGAAAAGCAACTGAGCAGAAATTTTAAATAAGGAGGGGTTTATTGTTTAAGAGTGCTAGGGAGAAGTGGGGAAGAGTGCTCCCGATGACAGCCTTGTGGTCAACTGACAGGTTGCATATTGTCTTCCTGGTTATTATCTATGGTTATTTGTATGTAAGTACACATCATACCACATATTCTATCTTGCAACTTGGGAAATAGGCAATATCATATAAATATGGGGCCTTAGTCCCTTCGCCTATAAATTGAGGGTTTACACTAATGTTTCCCCAAGTGTCTTTCAGATTTATCTAAAATTGCATGACTTCGTAAATTTTCACAGATCATGCAAAAAAAAAAAAAAGTCATACTGGGAGAACAACACATGTTAGACTCATTTTTTGTTAAGTATCAAATGTAAACTTTCAAGGGATTACTCACTTATAATCCATACCCGATCATCAAACTAAAACATATTTCTTCAAAACATCAATTATTTGATGTGCTGTTCTCACATTTCCTAAACTCACATACAACAGCAATAATACCTAGTAGTAGAACCAAAAAATGTTTAGTAATTAAATGATAGCAATAAAAATAATTTTAACATTGAAAACATGATAAATACATCCATAAAAATGATAAATATAAAATCAATAATCTTATTAAAGTTTAAAAGAATGATAAAAAAAGAATATAAGACCCACAAAGATAATTTCTGGGACTTCAGCGAATTTAAGAAGAAAATAAATTATTTTTGTTAAGGTAGGATAAACATTTATAGAAGAAAATTTTTATAAACTATCTCATTTGATTCCACAAATTCAATGAAGTATGTATTATTACTTATTTTAAAGGTATGAAAATTTTCATTTGTTAGATTGTTATCTAGCTCAAAGCAATGTTAAAATTCAGGGATTTTAGCTCTACTGAGTTCTTAAATTGAATAGATTGCTGTCTGATTCAAGTATCCTCTTTCTACTAAATGCCTCTTTTGCAACCTATACCCACATTCTGAAAGTCCTAATTTCTTAATTTCTTCTTATCAAAACTCTTTTTTAGAAAAGGAACAGAAACTCACAATGAAATCTCTGTTTGTAACCAGAACAATCCAGCCCATCTGTCTTTACTAGAATTAGCATCTTGACCTAAAAATTAAAGTTCCATTGATATAATCCCAGTGTCACCATTTAAGAGGACTGGAGAGCTGTCTGCAGGACATGAGTGCATGTCGGTGTCCTGAAAGCCATACATCTCAGACAGTTGCCCAATCTACTCAGGTGTGCAAAATCTTATGAGATCCACTAAGAAAAGTGCAACATGGGGGTTTGGGGGGGTAGGAAAAGAAGAAAAGAAACAAGATGGGATTGGGAAGGAGACAAACCATAAGTGACTCTTAATCTCACAAAACAAACTGAGGGTTCCTGTGGGGAGGGGGATCGGGAGAGGGGGGTGGGGTAATGGACCTTGGGGAGGGTATGTGCTATGGTTAGTGCTTTGAAGTGTGTAAACCTGGTGATTCACAGACATGTACCCCTGGGGATAAAAATACATTATATGTTTATAAAAAATAAAAAAATTAAATAAAAAAAATTTTTGGAAAAAAAAAAAAGTACCCAAGCTGTCTCACTCAAGTTTAACCTTTGTAGCCAAAACTGGGCAGGTCAAATTTGAATAACAAATGAAAAGAGACTTTTTGGATGATATCTTGCCCTCTTTGGATAAAGTTTGAGTGATGGTTAACTAAAATAGTTCCTCGACAGAATCAGCCCCAGTCTTTGCCATTCATATAAGATTGCTGTACCCTGAGATGACGATTAGATAGATACATAAGTTTGCAAATAAATGCATTTCGTTTTCTTGGGTCATGTTAGTTTAAACTGCTTAGTCATTACCACTACCGTCAGCAGCTATCAGAGGCTTATTATGGGTATAATTCTTGTAAAGTCATTCATACCTTTCTACGTCATTTTAACTAACCTCATGGGATGCTTTAGACGTTATTGAACATGGATTCATAACTATTTGCGATGTTGTGGTCATCTTCTATTCCACGACAAAGCCCGTCTGTTACTGTTTTCAATTTTGCAAATTCTTTTGATGTCTGAGACCCAATTCCAACTGAGGGGAGGGAGTTTTCCAACACCTCCAACAAGCAATTCTCAGATACCAGAAATATGTCTGAGAATTCAATTCAACTCTGATACTACCCACATGGCATCAGATTCTACAGACTGAGGGTTCAGTCCTAGAAGACCACGCCACCCCCCTTAGGTTGGATTAATTTGCTGGAGTGGCTCACAGAATTCAGAGAAACAGTTTACTTATTATACCAGTTTATTATAAAAGAAAGAAACTCAGAACAGCCAGATAGAAGAGATGCATAGAGCAAGGTATGTGGGAAGAGGCACAGAGCTACCATGCCCTCTTCTAGGCACACTATTCTCTTCCATCTCCACGTGTTCACCAGTTCAAGTTCTCTGAACCTCCTCCTTTTGGGTTTTTACTGGAGGCTTCATTACACAGGTGTGATTAATTTTATCATTGGCCAATGGCAATTGGTTCAATCTCCAGATTGGTTCAATCTCTGGGAGTCAGTGGGGTGGGACTAAAAGTTCCAACCCTCTAATCACATGGTCAGAACCCACCGGTAACAACCCCATCCTTAGGTGTCTTCCAAAAGCCACCTCATTAACATAACAAAAGACACTTTATTTCTCCCACCACCTAGGAAATTACAAGGGTTTGGGGAGCTCTGTGCCAGAAAAGAGGACAAAGTCTAACTATATATTTCATATTACAAATCATAATATTCCAAAATACTCTCAAATTTTACAACTGTGTTATTTGACATCCTCAAAGTCCTCCAAATGTCCATGTGAAATAAATGTCACAGTATCATGTAAGACCTCCAGGATAACTAATCCAGACTCTATGTACTTTAATAAATCTTTTGCAATTTAAGTGAAGTTATACAAAGTCTAATTGAGAATTACATGTACTTACAAGTCGGCCGTCCTGTAGGTCCCATCTGTTATATTCTCTGTAATCTCACATACCTGAGGTCAAATCATAGCTCTATAGCTCTTTTTGACCTTGGTCAGTATGTTTTGCCATAAAATAGGAAAAACTATGGGGTTGTGAAGATTTAATGACACAATACATAAAGCAATTAGCATGCTGTCTTGCCTATAGGAAGTAGTCAGTCAATAAATAATAGTAACAACAATACTAACATGATTTGTTAACCTTAAAAATAAAATTGTCAGTTATTTTACCAGCAAAATGTTTATTCAGGAATAGCAGAGAATTGCGTTCAGGGATAAGCAAGATATGGCAAAACCACAGGCAGGCCTGAGAACAAAGGAGAGCAACACTCTTTTATAGGGGAAAGGGGGAGTTTGGAAGGGCTGTTATAAACAAACAGGCCATTGGACTGAAGTGAGAGTTTGAAGTATAGTGGCTTTTCTTTAGCTGAGTTGTGACAGTCTCTCATCCACTGGGCTGCTGCCAGGGGAGAAAACCTTTCTTGCTCTAACTGGGGCCATCAAGTAGTATCAATTTACAAGGTATGTCTCCTCCAGCTGAGATCTGTAAATAACAACAGATTGTAGGACAAAAGAGTTCTCCTTTCTGGCCCCCCAACTCCATTTTAGTGACATTTCCCTGTATTACTTCTCACAGATAGATAGTAATTTATTTTTTCCTTTCTTTGGAATGAAGTGAACTTTGTCTCTTCCTAGAGTTTCCTTATTCGATTCTTAATTTTGTCGTGGAAGACACATAAAATAAACCCATCCCATTTTCGTATATCTCGAGGGAACTGCATCTAGAAGACACTCAATAAATACCTTAGCAGGTCACCTAAAATAATAACAATAATAGCTATTAGTAATTGTGTTTGGTTTAATCTTTGTCTTATGGTATTTGATATATTTATGGCAGTCTAGTAAGATAAGAGTTGTTGTATTTGGTTTTAACATTTAAGGATACGCTGGCCCAAAAGTTTTCAAGATTGTGCTACCAAGAGATAGAGGCAAGACTTAAACCAAGACTCCCTGGCTATTCCCTTCCCCATATGCTTTTCTGCCTGCCAGATTAAACTGGATTTGGGTTTCAGGGAACAAAATTGCAATGTATTAGAGCTTTTGTGTATTACCTCCATCATTTTGTAAGCAGTAAGTCTTGAGCCAATTTTTTTTTATTTGATGGTGAAATTTTAGGTACCAATGAGGATCAGTGGGAGACATATTTCTTTTGAAGAGGGTGATTTCTAGAATCCTTTAACTCGTATGAAAGAGATACTGATTAATACTTCCACACGTATGTCTGAAACTGTTTGCCAGGTTTTGCAATCTTGGGATGGATTCAGATGATATTATTGAAACTGGTTTAAATGGAGGGTTTGGGATTTAGAGCTTTCATGAACAGATTAACTAGCTGAAGAGACATATGCTAATCCAAAATAATTGGTGACATTATAAAGATCTATGATTTGAGGGTGAGCTTGCTTATTATAGACGTTTGTAGTTGCTAACAGCTGCAAACATTAGGCAGTCAGGAAGAACATAGCCCAGATGTTGCAATACATTTGAATTCAAGGTGATAAGGAATGCAACATTTGCTTAGTTCTAAGATTTTGAACATGATTATAAGAGGCCACAAAGGCTTGAAGAATTTTTACCCAAGGGAATAGATACCTGAAAATATGGTAATTAAAAACAACGAACAATATAGTTTTTGCTTGCTAGTTCAATAAAAAGTAAAGAGTGCACCATAGTTCAGTTCTTCCCATAAGAGAACAAAGGACAATGATGTAGCTCCTTCTCTCCCTCCTCTTTGGCATAAGCAGTTGCTGATTATCTTTTCAGGATAACAATAGCAAGAATTCACAAAACAGACAGAATCTTCTGAAAGCCCTGAATATGAGGATCATACTGGGCATGAAACACACAAGGGAGGAATGTTCTGGCACTGGCACCACACGTGGTCACAATAACTATAGAGGGTGAAATTAAAAAAAAAAAAAAAAAAAGAAGAAGAAACAGAAGAAGAAAAGAAAAAAAATTCATTATACAAAATAAAATTCTGTGCTGAAATATTGCATGGCTTCCATAACAATTGTATTATTTGAAAAATAACAGAGCTGCATGCCTCTGTTTTATGTGAAAGTTTGGCTTGGTGCTTCTCTCATTTTCAAGAATTTTTAGTCTTTCTTTCATATTTAATTATTTACTAAACTGAAGAATACCAAAGAAAGATTATTTTGTCCCACTGAGAAAATGTCAATATTATACAGTTTATATTAGCTTCTCTCTCTCTTTTTTTTAACAGCAAAACAAAAACAGATTTCTACTTCTCTCCAATCTACCTCCCAAATAGCCAATATAGCCAAAATCAACCTGGCAGAATGACAACAGAAACTGCTTTTCTAGTAGAATGTATATTCTAGGGGTAGATAACTGAAATAAACAAGAAATACATATGAGATAATTTCAAAGAGTTTTAGGCCATGAAGAATATAAAACAAAGCAGTTTGATAGAGAGTGGTTTGGAGTGTATTCATTCTCTATTTCTGCATAACAGATTGCCAGGAATTTAGCAATTTAAAGCAGCACAATTTATCAACTCACAGTTTTCCTAGGTCAGGAGTCTGGGCATGCATTAATGGAGCCATCTGTTCAAGGTCTCATCAGGCCGCTATCAGAGTGTGAACTGAAGTTACATTCTCATGTGGTGCTCAGGGTAGTCTTCCAAGCTCATTCATGTTGATGGCAGAATTCAGTTCCTTGCAATTGTAGGACGAAGGTCCTTGTTTCCTAGTTGGCTGTTGGCAGGAAGTAGTATCAGCATCTTGAGACTGCCCTCAGGTCCATGCTATGTGACTCCCACCATAGGTTCTCACAAAATGATTGCTTCTTCTACATAAAAAGAATAATATCTGCTTTCAAAGGGCCTGCCTGATTAGCTCAGGGCCACTCCGGATAAGTGCCCTTTAGGTTAATTTCTAGTCAACTTATTAGGAACACAATTACATCTGTATACTTCCTTGTGCCAAATAACATAGCATAATGATGACAGTGATATCCCAACATATTCACAGGACTCATGCATACTCAAAGATAGTAGATTATACAAAGTTATAGGTAATTGTGGGTCATCTTAAAATTCCGACCACTACCACAGTGGGTAAGCCCACATTAACCAGCATAGACAAGAAAGACTTCTTAGGGAGGTAATATTTAAGTTGAAACGTGAATGTTGAAAAGAAGCCAGCTGTATAATAATCATGGGAAAAAAAAAATTCCAGCAGAAGAAATAATGTGTATGTAGGCTTTGCTGTAGGAGGTAACTTTGTGGGTGCAAGAAACAGAAGACCCAAATGCCAAGGGCAAAAAAGATAAGATCATGAAAGATCTGTAGGCCATGCAGTCTTCATATTTTAAGATAATTAATAGGATTGCATTACATGAGTCATGTGAAATTTGAATTCAAAGTTCAATAGAACATATTAGGGTGATTAAAGCGGTAAAGTACCACCCTCTATTTCTTTGCAAAATTTCAAAACCTTTCAGTTTCATTTTTTAAAATTATTTGTTTATTTAAGTAATCTCTACACCCAGCACGGGGCTCAAACTCATGACCCCGAGATCAAGAGTCGCATGCTCTTCCAACTGAGACAGCCAGGCTTTCAGGTTGATTTTTATCATCACTTTATACATTTGATAATTAAAAATGCTCACATGAAGGGCAGTAACTATAGGAAATAGAACTCAACATGCAGTCAGCAAAAAGAGTTTTCTATGTCCTTGCTTGTCACTGTAGGCTGCTCTGGTTTCCCTCCAGGAAAATAAAAGACAAAAAAACAAAATGAGTATAGACTTAAAATTTAATTTCAAATCAAATCATTTGCATACTGTAATTTTTTTCAGTTTTCAAATGATTTTTCCTAGGTGGTTGAGCATTTTCTGAAGAAAGGAAGAAAGAATAACTATATTGAATCATTACAGGGTAGCGTATTATTATTTGCCTGCCAGTTGGTTCCATCATTCACACAAATGCTACATCTGATTTGAAAGAAAAAAAAAAGTTTTGAAAGTAAACTGGATATTTAATCTCCATGTGGACCAGTAAAGTATCTATTGAGGTTACTGACTTTTCCAACTAAGTAAAATACAGACCTGGAACCAAAAGCTAGATCTGATTTATGACTTCTACTTCTTGAGAAATGGAATAAAAGGACATCATTTACCTTATCACCAGGGAAAAAAATAGAAAACTGGTCAAAATATGTGAAACTACAGTTCTCAGTATATTGGGCATCACGTATTAAAGCCCAATGACAACCAAAAACATGGGAAACAAACGTGATGAATCTTATGATCGCCTCAAATTATTGCTTGGAGAGAGTTTCCTGACTGTAGTGCAGGAAGAGGGAGCCCAGGCAGAGATTTGCTGTCTCCGTGAGTTGAGGAAAAGAAAGAGGAAGTCCTGGGAAGACAAGACAGCAAGGGTCCACAGGGCAAAATACCAAAGAGGAGAAAGCTTAATAGAAAGAAAATCTTAGAGATTAGTGAAGAGTCCCTTTTGAGTACCCACTGGATACCAATTAGCACATGCACATGAGAAAAGTACGCCCCCTCCAAATATTTAAAGAATTAGGAGGAATAATACCCAGAGGTTACACAGTACTGTTAATAGCACCTGTTCCAAACAGTCACAGCAGAAAGTTTCATAAGAACTCGGCATTGAGTAGTATACTCAGAATAATTATGCTTCCATAGTGGGGAAAATTAACCCTATATTAATGACTGCCTATTCTGGCCAAACAAGCCTTAAAAGGAAGACTCAGAAAAACAAATTATTTTCATATAATCTAACCACATTTCACTACAAAGCTCCAGAATATTTCTGGAAAGGCAAAAATCCAATACCCATCCCCCAAAAACCTTCACAATTGTGGCATCCAATAAAACATTAAAAGTTTATAAAGGCAGCAGGAGAATATAATGAATACTGAGAGGAAAAACTTAATCAGTTGAAACGGATACAAATGAACACAGAATAAAATTGGTGCACAAGGACATTAAATTGGACATTGTAACAGTGTTCTGTATGTTCAAGAATCCAGAAGGGATATTTAAAATATAGAGACATAAAGAGATATTAAAAAATACTTAAATTGAACTTTTATAGATTAAAACTACAATGTCTGGAATGAATACACTGAACGGGATTAATGGCATAGTAGACACTTAGAAGAAGAGATTACTGAATTTGAAGGTAGAGCAGTTAAAACTATAAAATGAAGGTAATAGAGAAGAAATGACTGAAAAAACTGTTAGGATCAATGAGCTATGGAATTTTAAGAAGCCTAATATATGAGTAATTGGAGTCCTCAAATGAAAGATAGGAGAAATAATTTTTGAAGAAAAAATGGCTGAAAGTATTCCAAATTTGTTGAAAATAAGTCTATATATCTAAGAAGTTCAATGAACACAAATGCCACAAACACGAAGAAAGTGGTAATATGGCCCATTATAATCAAATTGCTTAAATCAGTGATAAAAAGAAGTCTTAAAGTAGCTAAAGAAAAGAAATTATATAAAAAGGAACAAAAGGGGGACAGCTGATTGTCACTGGAAACAATGCATAGGAGAAGACAGTAAAGCAACATTTGCATTAAATGCAAGACTCAATTATGTACTTTTTCTAATAAAACAACTTTACATATAAAGACAAAAAAATAAAAAGATGGAAAACAATAGGTTAACACTAGTCAAAGGAAGCAGAGTAGCTTAATTAATTTCAAATAAAATAGATTTCAAAACAATCCTACTATGGAGAAGGAGGGGGCCATCTCATAAAGATAAATGGAACAAATTAATGAGAATCCTAAATGTTTATGCCTCAAACAATAGAAATTCCAAATATTGAAGGAAAAATTAGTAGAACTTCAAGAAAACAAACAAATCCAGTAATGAGAGTCAGAGATTTCAAGATTTCCTCATTAATTGATAGAAAATGTACACAGAAAATCAGTAGGATAGGTAAGACTAGAACAATTCTGTCAACCAACTTAATAGGCATTTACAGACCAGTTTACCCAACAACAGTATGATAATATTTCTTTTGATGTGCACACAAAACATTTGCCAAGATAGACTATATTCTGAGAACTGTCCCCCCAGAAAAGGTAAAGTAATTCAAGTAAAAAGTATGTTATTTCATAACAGTAAAACCAGATTAGAGGGGGGCCTGGGTGGCTCAGTTGGTTAGGTGACTACTTTCAGCTCAGGTCATGATTCCAAGGTCCCGGGATCGAGCCCCGCATAGGGTTCCCTGTTCAGCCAAGAGCCTGCTTCTCCCTCTTCCTTTGCCTGCTATTCTGCCTACTTGTGCTCTCTCTCTGTCAAATATATTTTAAAAATTAATTAATTAAAATTTTTTTAAATCTTAAAAAAAATTAGAAATCAATAACAAATATATCTGAAAAATCCCTAAACATGAGAAATTAAATGATATACTCCCAAATAATAACTTGTGTATCACAAGAAGATCAAAAAAGAAATTTTTAAAATTCAGTACTTTGAACTCAATGAAATGAAAACACCAAATGTCAAAATGTGTGGGACACTGCTAAAACAGAATTAGAGATTAATTTGTAGTCTTAAATATCTATTACTAAGAAAAAAATCTCAGATCAATGACCTGGGCTTCCATCTTAGGAAATTAGAATGAATAGCAGCAATGGCCTCAGTCACCAAACTGTGGAAAGAGCCAAGATGCCCTTCAACAGACGAATGGATAAAGAAGATGTGGTCCATATATACAAGGGAGTATCAGAAAGGATGAATACCCAACTTTTTTATCAACATGGATGGGACTGGAAGAGATTATGCTGAGTGAAATAAGTCAAGCAGAGAGAGTCAATTATCAAATGGTTTCACTTGCTTGTGGAGCATAAGGAATAACACGGAGGACAGTGGGAGACAGAGAAGTGAATTGGGGGAAATCAGAGGGGGAGATGAACCACGAGAGACTGTGAACTCTGAGAAACAAACTGAGGGTTTTGGAAGGAAGAGGGTTGGGGGGATGGGTGAGCCTGGTGGTGGGTATTAAGGAGGGCATGTAGTGCATGGAGCACTGTGTGTGGTGCATAAACAATGAATTTTGGGACACTGAAAAAAATTAATTTAATTTAAAAAAAGATTAGAATGAAAGCAAATAAAATCTAAAGTCAGCAATAAAGGAAATAATAAAGACTACAGTGGAAATAAGTGAAATAGAAAATAGAAAAACAATAGCAAATGATAGGAAAAAAAAATCCAAAACCAAATCAAAAATTAAAAATGACTTCTTTAGGGCACCTGGTGGCTCAGTTGGTTAAGCAACTGCCTTTGGCTCAGATCATGATCCCGGAGTCCAGGGATTGAGTCCTGCATTGGGCTCCCAGCTCCATGGGGTGTCTGCTTCTCCCTCTGACCTTCTCCCTGCTCATGCTCTCTCTCACTCTCTCTCTCAAATAAATAAATAAAATCTTAAAAAAAAAAAAAGCTTCTTTAAAGATATCAATAAAATTGCTAAATCTCTGGTTAGATTACATATAATAGGGAATGGAGAAGATACATATTACCAATATTACAATGACAGATGTGACCAATAAAGATGTTATGTATATAAAAAATATCGATGAAATATTATATACAACTTTATGCCAGTAAATTCACCTACTTAGGTGAAATAGAAAAATTATTTGAAAGACAATAAACACCAACATTCATAAAAGAAGATGCAGATAACCTGTATAGCATTGTACTTATTAAAGAAATTGAGTTGTAGTGAGAAAACTTCCCACAAAGAAAACTCCAGGCTAAGTTGTTTTGATAGCGAATTACACTCAGTATTTAAGAAAGAAATAACACAATTTTGCAAAAATTCTTCCATAAACTTGAAGATCACATCCCAAATCATTCTATGAGGTCAGCGTTCTTCTGATACCAAAACCAGACCAAAAAATTAGAAGAAAAATAAACTATAGACTTCTATCTTCCATGAAAATAAATCCAAAAAAATTTTTTTAAAGATTTATTTATTTTAGAGAAAGAATGTGTGAGCGATATGAGTGGTGCAAGCAGGGGAGAATTGTGGTGGGTGGTTTGCAGGGAGGGGAGAAGGACAAGCAGTTTCTACTGAGCTCAGAGTTCCACTTGGGACTTGACGTCACAACCCTGACATCATGGCTGGGGCTGAAACAAAGAGTTGGAGGCTTAACCAACTGAGCCACCCAGGCATCCCTAAGTCCAAAAATTTTTAATTCAAATTTTGCCTAGCTCAATGCAACTCATAAAAAAAGATAATAGATCGTGATCAAAATAATTTTTTCATAATGCAAGACTGGGTTACTATCTTAATATTTAAATTTCATCAATTTAATTAACCATATTAACACACTAAAAAATAATATGATCATCTCAAAAATGTAGGAAAATATTTGTCAAAATTCAACATCCATTCCCAAAAAGAAAGTCTCGTCCACCTAGAAATAGGAGACACATTCCTTAATCTACTAAAGGGCGTTTATGAAAATCATGCAGTTCATACCATATATTAATGGTGAAAAACCCAGATACTTTCCCCTGAATGTCAGGAACAAGACAAGGATACTCAGTCTTATCACTTCTATTTAATATTGTAATAGAGGCTTCAACCAGTACAATAGGTCAAGGAAAAGAAAGTGATTTGGATGTGTACATATGCAGAGTAAAAAAGGCTTGACTCCTTTTCCTTCCTGAAGATCACCAGCGTGCTTGAATGTGTATGTTTGACCTTTGGTCCCCTTTAGATTAAGGGAGATCTTGGCCTCACTCCTAATCATTTTTTTCCCTTAAAGTAGCTGAGTAAAGGTAGAGGAGGAGGAAGCAATCAGGGGTAGAGCGGATGAGAGTAGCACCATCCCAGTAAACAAAACAAATTTCCTTTCCAATTTCTAGTAGCATGGGAAGTGTACACCATTTAGTATTCAAAGATACTTTATCCTTTCTCTCCTGTTTAAAAAACAAGAAAGTCCAGAGAAAATCAGAGTCAGAAAGAACAAATGCGGGCGCCTGGGTGGCTCAGCGGGTTAAAGCCTCTGCCTCAGGCTCAGGTCATGATCCCAGGGTCCTGGGATTGAGCCCCGCGTTGGGCTCTCTGCTCAGTAGGGAGCCTGCGTCTCCATCTCTCTCTGCCTGCCTCTCTGCCTACTTGTGATCTCTGTCTGTCAAATAAATAAATAAAATCTTAAAAAAAAAAAAAAGAACAAATGCTGTTAGGGAGGAAAACAGAGTTTATGGAATAGACTGTATTACAGGTGTTAGTATATGGATATTACTCAAATCATTTTCAATCTTATTTAATCATATCCATCCTATGATGTAGGCATTACTATCCCCACATTTTACTTCCTAACCTTAATGTCCCAGACATCATACAATGAAGGGCAGAGCTAGAATAGGAAGCCAGGTCTCTACAATTCCCTTGCCTATTCTCATACACAAACATCTTGTTATCCATGTCAATGTTCTCAATCGGCTATTTCTAGCTAGGTTTAAATACGTGTAATTCCTGCCTCTGATATTTTAAAGTTACATTTTAAAGCAGTTTTAAAGTTAAATTTTAAAGCAGTTTTAAAGTTAGATGAATTAAATAATTTATATTAAGTCCTATATGTGTGGATTTTCCAATATCCTTCTCTCATCTTTAGCCTGAAATGGAATGCTTGAAGAATAGTACTTTTATATTCCCTTGTTATTACAGTTCTATAATTTATACATACCCTGGATCTGTGTTCTGCCTATAATAGTTTAGGAATACTATGCAGAGGATATAAATTACACATTGGACATAATAATATTATAGTGCACCCCAGGTGGCCTGGTAGATCAAACACAAGATTGTTGAGAAACTGGGATGAAGTATCCCTTGATATTTGATGCTTATTCTTTCTTCTAGTTCTCTTCTTCTTTTTTTCCTTTTTCCTTTTCTTTCTTTCTTTCTCTCTCCCTTTTCTTTTCTCTTTCGTTCTTTCTTTCTTCCTTTCTTTCTCCTTTTCAGATGACTGAACTACCATCTTGGCTGTTTCCACAGCTCCATCCATTAGCAAATCCACCAGTACAAGCATTGTGAGTTCGGGCTGGTTTCACCATGAGAAATCTTTCATTTCATTTTCTCCAGAACATTCGCATCTCAACCTTGGGTCTATATTTTATTTTATTTTATTTTTTTAAGATTTTATTTATTTATTTGACAGACAGAGATCACAAGTAGGCAGAGAGGCAGGCAGAGAGAGAGGAGGAAGCAGGCTCCCTGCTGAGCAGAGAGCCCGATGTGGGGCTCAATCCCAGGACCCTGAGATCATGACCTGAGCTGAAGGCAGAGGCTTTAACTCACTGAGCCACCCAGACGCCCCTCTTGGGTCTATATTTTAAACAGTCCTTGTTAATTGGAATAAATGAGAAAGCAGCAAACATTATACCAGACATTTAAGAAGATGGTAAAGAAACTAAATAAATATTAGTTTTACTTGTTTCTATACCTCAAAAAGTATCATCACAATCTCTTCTGTCACTATATTATGAGCTAAAGGAGAAAAGAGAAAAATAATTGCATTAGCACTCACTTTCCTTTTGCTTCAGATTTTCCATGTCTAGGAAGAGATACTGATGTCTTTGAGCAAGATAGAAATAATTTCATAGAGTGGAATCAGGAATCCAGCTAACAGACTTAAAAGATATGAATGAGTTTATTCAGAGTATATTGAGTACAGAAGCACTATATATATATATGTATATACATATATATATAATATATCTCTTGTAGAACTTTACAACTACCCTCTTAGTTTCTATTATTTGAATTTAACAAATAAAAGAAAGGAGAACCAGAGACTCAAAGAAAAAACACCCAAGTGAGAGCATGGCAATGCTGAAATTTGAAATTTCAAGTCTGACTCCCCAAACACTTATTAGTTTGTTTGGTTTTATTAGGTATGTTGCTTTTAGATTAAAATTTCTCAGCTGAAAAAGGAGGTGAATGGTGGTCATTCACTTCCTTCTCCACTACTTATGGGGCTGTTCTATGCTAAACACGTAATATGAATAAAATAGTAAGCTAAACATAGAAATGACACGTAGCCTAATAGAAAGACAAAGGAATGTTGGGATGACAAAAGAACAGGGATGGTCAGGGAAGACTTCCCTGAAAAATTTACTTTGAGCTCACAACTCAAGGGTAAGAGGAACTTTCTCCTTAACAAAGAAAGGGAGAGGGCAGGACTCCCTTGGGAAGTGCTGACACAGGGAAACAGTGGTAACAGATGCAGGCGACAACAGGATCATGGCTTTTTCAAGGGCCCAAGTGCTGTCAGTGGAGCTGGTTGGAGAGTAGGGGTGTAGATTTCCATGACAGAGTCCTCCTAACCAGTGAGGTTGTTCTGTGGTGAAAAGTCAAAGACAGACAAGGCCAGCCAGCGGAAAGTGCTTTGTAAATTAGAAATCACTATGTGACTGTGAAGATTTGTGGGAGTTTCGTTGGTTTCCTGTTTTAAAAGTCTATAACATTTCCCCCCACACCCAAACCATTCTTAGAGTCTTAGCATAGAGGACAATCTTTTCATGGCATGAAATTGGGGTTTACGGAGAAGCTTCTGTTTCCTCATTGACAGAGTTGGAAACAATGCTCAACAGAAGTTAGCTCATAACTCCTGGGGTGAAAATGTGCTTCCGTGCTTTAAATATGCAGCCCGTGGCTGTTTCTAAAGAAGCCATCCTCTGACTGACAATATGCATTCATAGTTTGATTCATCATATGTGTGTGTGCTTCTTAGCTGAAGAGGGGAAGAGCCAGAGAAACCCAGGATGTCTCCCAGGACAGAGAGCAGAGGAAGATTTTCCTCACTGCAAAGCAGAGGAAGAAGGGGAGGGAAACCTGTCAGCTGGTGACTGATGGGTTGGTAGCTGGGTGGTCCTGTGGTGAACTATAACCAGTTCCCGTGTGGGTGTCCTGCCTACCTTCCTTCCGTGTTTGCTTCCTAAGGAGGACTGGACAACTCCCCCTCTCCATAGCACAGGGTGGGGATGGGGACCCAGCTCCTTCCTCATCAAAACTATTTTCTTTCACTCAGGACACCCGAGAACAATTGCCTGCTGGATCCAAGTTCCACATGCGTGTGGAAAATCTCTTAAGACCCCTGACCTGACGGCATGGCTCGTTTAGGAGTCCACTGACAGGTATTGCTTGAAATATTTAATGTTGCTTGGAAAGATGTTATCTCTCGATTAACCCAGCTCTCCACTAAAGGCAGCCCTGGGCCAGGAGACATGCGTCAGCAAGGGACCCCCCCTCCCCGCCCTGCTATAGTTCATTAGCCAGCAGGTAGGCAATTTATCAAACGCTCAGAACCTCAGCATCCAGATCTGGGAGATGTTCAACTAGAAAATTCCCTTCCAAGTATAGACATAAATTCCTTATTTCGATTGTTTAACTGCAATTTTAAATGAAAAATGAAACAAGGTCCTTAAATAATAATATAATAAATGAAGTTTTGCTTTTGTAATGAGAAACAAAAAACAAAAACAAAAAACAAAACCCACCCACTTCCTAGCAGAGACAACCTGGCTTCTGAAGAAGAGGGTGGGGGAAGCAAAAACAAGAACAGATGGGAGTGAACGCCACAAAGCTAGGTTCTAGAACTCAGCCACTGAGGAACTGTGTGCTTTTTCAGGCTCTGGTTTGGGGCCTGAGATCGAGTTTCCTCAGCTGAGAAGTAATATCCAACCACAAGGACCATATAAAGACAATAATGCAGACACGTGTCTGTAGCATTTGACATTCTGTAATTCTCATGTGCAATCTCGGTTCCTTCACGCACCACCTTTCTAATGAGGATGGACAGAAGCCAGTAGGATTTCTCCTCGGTCACAAAGTCCCATAGTCCTGATGGGCACAAACATACCCTAAGCAGGCTCCAGGGCTGTGACTTTCCTGTGGAAAGTGCCAGACAGATGTAGAAGTCTCTTAGTATAATAGCACACGAAGCTGTTCAATCTGCCCATAAGGAGTGAAGGTGAGGACATCAGGGAGGAACACAGTTAAGTCCAGAGGTGCTGGGTAGTGAGGCTGACTGCAGGTGCCCATGGGTCCCCACAACTGGGCACAACTAGCCCTCTGCTCCTCCTCCTCTACCCCACCCACCGGCACCCACGCCTACCTGTGTTCTGCTCTCTGTTCCTCCCTGGCTTCACAACCACCTCATCCATTTCACCCTCTCTGCATTTTTCTCCCTACCACGTTATATTACCGCCACTTCCAAGCCCCTAGTTAGAAAGAGGTGATCAGGGGTGCGTGGGTGGCTCAGTTGGTTACGCACGGGACTCCGGATTTCGGCTCAGGTCAAGATCTCAGCCTCGTGGGATTGAGTCCCATGCTGGGCTCTGTGTTACAGGGGAAGGCTGCTTAAGAATCTCTCCCTCAATCTCTACCCCTCACCACTGCATGTTCTCTCTTTATTTATTTTTTTTAATTTCTTTTCAGTGTAACAGAATTCATTGTTTTTGCACCACACCCAGTGCTCCATGCAATACGTGCCCTCCTTAATACCCACCACCTGGCTCCCCTAACCTCCCACTTAAAAAAAAAAAAAAAAAAGAAAAGAAAAAGAAAAAAGGTGGTCAGAGAAGAGAGGGAACCACAGTCATTGTAAGTAACATGGTTTGAACCTAAGCTTAACTTGTGGACCACTAACTCTACTCAGTGCACCCACGTCCATTGAGCAGGGCTTGGAGGACGGGGGAAAAAAAGGCCATTATAAGGTCTTTGATACTGGAATTAAGTTTCTGAAATTAGGGGTCATGCAATATAATTCTTAACGTTTCTGATATCATACGGTCATTGAAAAGGCTTCATAATTAAAGAAGAGTGCAAGAATTGCAGAGCTGTGCCTATGAAACTGGCAATTTTGCGTTTTTGCTGTATCAGTTTAGACAATCTTCATTCATTCATTCATTCACTTAGCAGCCCTATGTAGATCATGTTCAATGTGCCAAGTAATGTGCTGGGGGTCTTAAGACCAAAGACACTGGCTTTGTTTTAGGGGAGAACAGATGTGCTAAATAGGCACCACACATGCCACTACTCCTTTCATGCTTCTAGCAGACCTCATGTGTCATTGCCAGCACACACCTTCAGAAGCCATCTCAGCAACAGTGCAACTGATTCTAGTTTTCAGAGTTGGCTTAAGTGGTCAACACTTTTGTCTAGTGTCACCGCAGAAATACTCACAAATGTATCACTGCGCATCTACGCTACATTTAAAGTCTGCTTGACGCCCAGTTTCTGCTACATGGATATACGTACCAAGAAACCATAAGCTGCCCTACAGTCTCATACTCAGCCTTCCAGGTGGCTTTCTGCGTCAGGTACCCAGCATTCTGCAAATTGGGAAGAACGCAAATGATTTTAGGAGTTGCAAGGATATAAAAGACAAGCTTTTCACTCCTTGTAGAAGGATTGCGATCTCTTTGCACTCCAGCGAGTCTCCAGTTAGAATTTATGGCCCGCTCACTCTGTGCCACTGCTCTGTTGGACTGAAGAGTTTAGAATAATGAGAAGCCACTTTTGATCTCACAGTAGTGGAGGAGATAGATGTGGAAGTAAATACCAATCACAATAAAGCAAGGATAGAGGCATGTACAAAGCTCTAGGAGAATCCAGAGGAGAATATGATTAATTCTGCCAAGGAGCATCATAAAATGCGTGAAAGCGAGGGACATCTGTACTGGATCTTGAAGGGTCAGTGGAATGCAGGAGGCTGAGAAGATGAAAATGAGCTTTCTAATGAAAGGAAGTGTAAGGGAGCCAAATACACTGAGTTTTGGAAAAGCATCATGCAAAACAAGGCTGATAAAAAAGTTTGGGCCCAGATTATGAACAGACTTGAATACCAGGTTCATGGTACTATAAATGAAAGAGCAAATATTACTCCTGACTTGTTTATTCCCATTATTTCCAGTTTGTGTATTTTCTAGGCTGGCTAAATGTGCACAAGCCAAGGAACAGTTGGTTCCTGCCACTAAATGAGCCAGTACATCCACATGGGAAATCTGTTATAACGTTCCAGAAGGAAAAAGAGGAGAAGGGAGGGAGAAAGGAAGGGGGGAAGGGAGGAAGGGGAAGAGGGAGAGAGGAAGGGGGAGGGGGAGAGAGGAAGGGGGAGGGAGGAACTAAGGAAGGGAGGGAGGAAGTTAGGAAGGAAGAAAAGGAAGGAAGGAAGAAGTTAGGAAGGAAGGAAAGAAGGAAGGAGGAGGAAGGGAAAGAAAGAGGGAGGGAGAGAGAGACCAATCATAACTGAAAGAAAAGAAGGAAGAGGAGAAAGTAAAGAGGGAAATAAAAAGTAAGAAATCATTTGGGTCCACTGCCAACAAGAGTTAGGAAAGCTGATTTCTTAAGATAAACTGAAGTAAAACAAAATATGCTCCATATGTTGAAACTGTATACTTAGTTTGAGATAAACAAAAACATGTTTGGAGAATAGCTGCCATAATTAAAAAGAAATTAAAAGAAAGAAAGAAAAACCATCTGGGGATAGATACATATTTAAACACACACGTACACACACACACACAGACAGACAAAAACACACAGTGATTTCAAAACTTGAAGATTTTTTTCCTTTTTTTAAGTAAACTCTCTGGTTGCAAAAGGACATTGCAACAGTCTTTACACAAAGCACCTCATGTCCCAGGCTGGCTGTACAGGGCTACTCAGCATTGCTGAAACGTCAAAAGATCTTTTCATATACTGTCCTTTGCTTCTGCTTTTTCTTCCTTGCTGTGAATGCCCATCCTCCCCTTTCCCTCTGAACAACCTCAACTTACCCGTGAGCACCCAAAAAAAAAAAAAAAATGTCATCTACTCCCAGCGGTGTGCCAGACACACAGCCGAGTTGAAAATGGTTGTTCACCTGTGGACGTTAGGCTTCTGTCTCAGTTTCCCGGGGCTGCTCTAACAAAGTACCACAGACTGGGTGGCCCAAGACAATAGTTTACTGTTTCATAGTTCTGGAAGCTAGAAGTCAACATCAGAGAGCTAAAATCAGGTTTAGTTCTTTCTGAGAGTTCTGAGGGAGACTCTGTTCCATCCCTTTTTCCTAGGCTCTAATAATGGCTGGTAGTCCTTGGTGTTCTTTGGGCTGTGAATCCATCACTCCAGTCTCTCCCCCATCTTCACATGGTGTACTCTGTCTCTCCTTGTGTCTCCACACGGCCATCTTCTTACAAGGGCATGTCATGTGGGATGAGGGCCCCACCCAACTCCAGTCTGACCCCATTTAACTTAACAAGTCCTATCAACAACCACCTCATTGCCAAATAAAGTCATTTTCTGAGGTATTGGGAGTTGGGACGTCAACATACCTTTTTAGGGACACAATTCAACCCATAATAACATGCCTCTCATGTAGACTAGTTTCATTGAAGGAGTCGGGTGTACGCAGGTCTATGTCCCTCATCCCCAGAGAAGTCATGAAAAACTATTTCGAAGACTACACATACACCTTTAACCTTGCGTTTCCCAGGCTGAGCATAATAAATGTAGTAAATGGTTCAAATTGAATTCAGTATGGAAAGTTGTGGACAGAGGGGTTCTGGCTAAAGCCAAAAGGAGGTTAGGAGATAATTAAGTTGAGGGGAAACATGGAGCACATGGTGACCCTCTTTGTCATGACAGCTTCCAGACAGGGATTTCTTCTGCTATAAGGGGAAAGGTGGTAGAGGAGACTCTTTGCCTAGAATAAACTATGGGATGAACATCTGAGAATAAAAGACCCATGTCTGAGTGTAGTTCTGTCTAGGTAGCTATATGGTGTTGATACTGTCACTGCTCCTCCGTTTACTTCCATTTATCCTCAAAAGATGAGAATTAAACTAGAAGGGGGGTAACTTTAAAACTTAAAGAGGCATAAGCACTCTTTTTTCAGATGAAATCTTGACCGAAGCCCCAATTTAAATAGTAGATCTATATGACTCTGTCAAAGGTCTGTGAAGACAGTAAGCCTACAATGTCACTGACTCAGTCATCCCTGAGGATTTGCCACAGGAAGTTCTAAAGAATTCTGGAAGCGTAGATTTAAAATCACTTTACAGATGAAAGGCCAGGTAGTCATAAACATAGAGGGTCATACAGGAAGGGGGTGTGGGGAAGAGGAAGGGGAGGAGGAAGAGAAGGAGGGAGAAAGGGGAGGGTAAACGGAGGGGAGTGGGAAGGGAGGGATGAAAAAACCTATTAGAAAATAAAAGTTGCTAGGAAGGAGATGGCAAAGAGGGGCAGAGATCTTGGACAAATCTTTCTGTGGCCATAGACAAGTATTTCAAAGTGGTCTCCCAATTTTATCTTTGCCCTCATGTAGTCAATTCTACAAACAGTTGGCCATTTTCACAAGGACATTGTTGGGTTTAACCCTATCATAACTATATGATCACAAAGGTACCATAGTCTGAAGGACAGCCAGAGAATGTGGAAGACTCCATGCAGCTTTCAACTAATGCATCAGAAAGATCATCATACTCAAGGTCGCAATACCTGAAAAACAACTTTATCATAAGTACCGTCCAGCACATTTTGCTCCAGCAGTCATGAATTGGTTATATTTCCCAGGCACACATTTTGTTGCAGGTGTCTCTTCCTTGGTGAATGTTGGTCCTTCCTGCTGACATGCCCATCTCTACCTTCATCCCCATCCTTCCTTCCAGATGTAACTTAAACTTAACATTTTCCAGAAAACCTCTGAACACCTAGGTCCAATCGACCTTGCCCTTCTCCACGTTGTGCCTCTTCTGTAGTTTGCATGAAATGATACAGTTATAGTATCACACAGAATTGTAAGCTCTTCATTCAACAGCTGCTTATTTTCAAATAATGAGCTCTTTTGGAGCTCTTTATTTGTGTTTTCTTCTCCATTCTTCTTCATTGTGCCTGGCACAGGATAGGTGTTATAAATGTTTGTTGAATTCACTAATGAATATTTCAAACTCTTTTGAAGTTTTCGGGTAATCTTGCAAAAGCATCAAGGTGAGAGTAGGCAGAATTTGAATGTTAGTATTCTAATTAACTTGTAGAAGAGAAATGAAATACTGTAGTCACATCTCTGGTGGCTTTGTATTCCTGATCCAACCCAGTCATGAAGAGGGAACACACAAAATGGACATTCTTTTTTTTTCCCCCCCAAACACCTTGGAAATTAGCCCAAGAGCCAAATGTTTTATTTTAATGGTATGTTTCTTCTCCCACACCACAACTAGTAAACATTTCAGATCACACATACACACAATGTTTGTTTGTATTTACTATAACTCCCTATGCAACTCCAGATGCTTGGACAGTTTAGGCATCTAATACATGTTTGATGAATTAAGGAATAAGTGAAAGAACACTTGAATAAAATGAGCTAAGATTCTGACATCCATTAGCAAGCTGTTACCAGTTTTCATCTTCCTGGTTGGAATGGAGTCCATCCATTTCGAGAGAGAGAGAGAATGGAAAATGTGCTCCAAATAACTGATCTGTTCAGTGATTTTTAATCAATACTTAAAATATAATCACCTGTAAAACATTTGGTACACCAGGAGGTTCTCACTCCAGATCTGTCCCAACATTGCCATGTGAGATTAACTTTTTGGACAATAAGATTGAGCTTTGTCCCTCCTACATTAATATAATATATTCTAACTTCATGATACCTGAGTTTCTTCAGGTCTGATGTAGTCCAATAAGACTCCGACATGATTATACAGGAGGTTGGATGGACAGTAGGTATACATCCCAGGCAGACTTCTACTTTGTTGTCTTTGATAGGCAGACGTCATCTCAAAGCCTTAATTTAAAGAAATAAATTTTTGTGTCTTTAATTTTCAGGGAAAGCTGTTGGGGGTGGGGGAGTCATCCTCTGTGCCCCAGGCAATGCGCCTCTGGCTCCATACTTTTGTCCCTCTCTAGATTCAAAAGTCTGCAAGTAAGTGGAGAACTTCTTAGAAGAAAGCTTCATTCAGCATTATTTGAAAGGAGAGCATGTCTCTTGGTGTAGGAGTGCTAAACGCTTTCACTCAACACTTCAAGTGGCTTATCAAATGTTTCTTCCAAAATCTATTTATTTCCCTGATTGGTGTCAGGGTGGCACGCCATGTCTGAACACACATTCATACAGAAGCTTATAACTCACCGTGCCTTCGTCTGCATTGTCTTCAGAGAAGCTCACAAGTCTTTGAGGGGCTGGTCAGACTGATTTCTGTTCATTCTTTAGCTAGGGAAATTGAGGCTTAGAACTTTCAAGATTTAGGAAAAGATCAGGGGACCTGGGTGGCTCGATAGGGAAGAGTCTACCTTCCGCTCAGGTCACGATTCCAGGGTCCTGGGATGGTGCCCCATGTCGGGCTCCCAGCTCAGCGGGAGTCTCTCCCTCTCCCTCTGCCTTTCCCCCTACTTGTATTCTCTCTGTCTGTCTGTCTCTCTCAAATGAAGAAATAAAATCTTAAAAAAAAAAAAAAAAGATTTAGGAGAGGATAGATAATGAAAATGGGAGGGATTGTGCTTTGAACCTCTTTGATTTCTAGGTCAAGTCTACTTGATTTCACCACAGTGCTTTAATGAGCATTTACGAAATGGTTTTGCTGGCTTGTGTATTCTTTCCTTCAACATATTTATGGAGCATCTATTATTTTTAAGTATTGTCCCTGGTGTTGGTATTATAATAGTAATAAGTCATTGTTTTTTCCCTCATTGAGTTTATGGCAGGGAAGAAAAAGAGGCATTTGCAATACTTACTAACTCCAAAACGCAAGCAAACAAACAAATTCTCTAACTGGAAGGAATCATCTTGACTTTTGCTTCTGCTAGGATAAGCAAAAAAAGATGACCTTCATCTATGACCTGCAGCCTGCTACTAAGTTGTACTTTTTTTTCTAATTCAGTGACTAACTGGAGAAAATGTAACACATTAAACACATTAGCTGTAACCTCACTGGACTGCCATCAAGTACAAGTTAACCACATAGTAAATAAGTGTCAGGGCCTGGAAGTAAATCATTTTACAAGAAAACGTTGGCTTTTCTGCCTGGAAACTTTCATTTTTATAGGACTTTCAATAACAGAAGAACAGGATGCCTCTGGAGTACCAAAAGTAAGGAAATCTGGATGCTTACCCCAAAATGCACCACCTGCAATGACTCTTTTTCAAGGCAGCTACTGATAAAAGATCATGCCTGCTTGATCAGTGTTGCGTGGAGTTTCCTACACTTCTTTTCAACAGCTCTGGCTTCTCTCCTGTTGATAATTCTTAAACCAGTGCCGAAACTACTTGCAATCCTTGTAAATATATGGGGGCATCAGGGAATGGTGGTGAGCACTTCCTCTGAAGGAGAAGGGACTATTTAATGAGAGAGGAAGGAAGGAAAAAAAAATTAAAATTATTCTTTGGGTTGAGTAGTTGTGGTTTGCTATTTGCGGTGTTTTATTTTACTCCCCTGGAAGTGAGTCCAACACAGGAAGGAGCAGGCTACTCTGATTGACAAAAGTACTTTTCAGACTTCTGTCAGAACTGGAATATGAAGCATGAATGGAAGAATTTTTAAGTGATACGCTAAGTGTGAAAGATGCCCAAGAGAAGACTATAAAAGAAGTGGATTATCACCTCTTCGAACACAAAGAAATATGCCCCAGGGGTCTCTGAGAGCCCCTGGGTTACTCCAGTGGTTGATTCCTAAGATAAAAATACCTCTGAGATGCCAATTTTAGGGTATGTGTTGCCAAGGGAGCACTGCCTTTCTGATTCCAAATGGACAAGGGTTCATCTTCCCTGGGGTTTTGATTAGTGTAACTGACGTTCACCAACCTGCCTCTATCTTCTGGGTTAAGAAGTAGTGCATGTGGCTCCTGGGCACACTGTGGAAAAGGCTAGCTACCCTGATTCACTAGAAGCCTTAGGTCTGATTTTTCTCACAGTGATCTGGGCCATTTGTCCGGGCAGATAGCTTGGCACTTGGGAGACAGTAATGATAGTCTCGATTGTAGGAATGCATGTTTGATGGACCATACAGTAGGACACTGGAGGCTAAAGCTGGCACTATCCACCTCCAGCTTGCTGGAAAGGTTTGTGTGGGTAGAAGGGCCAGTTTCAGGGTTTGGGTGGTAGACGGGATTTGCAGAGAGCTTCCAAGGTCATCCCAAGTTGCCCAAATTATCCACGCACTCTGCTCATAGAACTGAAGCTGAATACTTGAATAGATTCCCATCTCAGACTCTCAAAATTAGAAAGATCTGTAGTTGCCCATTACTTTCTGGACCAGACTCGATTACTATTTGAAATCAACATGAACCATTTTCTTAAAGAATCAGAGAAAGAAGACCTAAATATCACCATTAAGAAAACAGAAAGTGGATACTTTCCCATTCAAAAATAGGAGTATAGTTGAGAAAATTACTGGAAGTTGAATTAAAATTTCTGAGAATCAGGAAAGATGAGGAATGCAGCAATCTATCATTTTTATGTTCCTTTTCTTAAAAAAAAAGGTGTTTGAAATGAAAACAAAAATGGATATTTGGAGCTAAATCATGTATATTCCCATTATCTAAATTATTCTACTAGATATTTATTTTTCATAAAATATCAGTTATCTTCTTTTAAAATATCTTCAATGAGGAAAATGTCACTGAATAAATTTATATTACATGTTTCTTAAAAAACACTAATTGCATCCCTATTGTGTGCAAGTGATTACTCTAAGGCTGTGAGGAAAAGTAATCAGAAAGCCATCCCTTCTTGCAGAAATCAGTGGTTGCAAAAAGTCAAATAGCTCGGCCTTAACCTCCAGGAGGAGTACGCCATGGGCCTGGCACACGGATGAAGGAGAAGCTGAAGATACCTTGGGGTATTGGCTTGATATTTAAGAAAACATTTAAGATTATTCCTTTAATCAATTATCAGACCCACTTCATTGAAACCATACTATTTCAAGAGACCATATTTATCATTTAATTGGAGTTCTTACCAGAACCTGTTTTTCCTTATGTCTTTTGTTTGCCAAATTCCTTTTGCATGACTTTTCAATGGATGGTAGCTATTCTCTCTCAATGTGCCCACAGGGGGAAATATCATTCCCACACCTTTACTTTATATATATATATTTTTTTTTCTCTTTGTCCCAGGAGTAACGTGTTTATTTTAGAAATTCTGGATAATATAATAAAAAGTGAGAATTGGTACCTAAAAAGTCTTCCATGGTCACTGGCCCATTATCTGATCTATGACTCAAGGGATCTCAGCTTTACAAAAAGCTTAAAAAAAAGTCTCCTTTTGGGGATCTCAGAATTAAAGGGAAAAAAAAAAAAGATATTTCTGCAGTGATAGGCAGGCCAGACCAAACCCAGAGAAGTAAACAATATTTATTGGTTCGTGCTATCTACAAGCAAGCTAATAAAGGCAATTAGATATTTCTGGCACACAAAAATTGAAATTATAACCCCCGAGGACATATAAAATCTCCACATAAAGCTTTTTTTCTTTAAGTCTTAATATAATTTAGGACTATTTTATTAACCACACACTAAGAAGTTCTTTGTGTGTTAATCAGCAGCTCTTATTGTGCTCATGTAAATAAACAGGCAAATAAAACACCAAATGAATCATAGTGATTCAGAAGATTAAGTTAATAAGTGCTGTCAAATCCTTGCCTTAAGGCAAGAACTTGAACCCAAGTGAAACTAATATCTTGCCCTGTCCTCATTAGGAGTCAGGATAACCTTACATACTATGTGACAGAGTGAGAGGGAAACCCTTGCATTCTGGATCAAACCGAAACAAAGTAAAGCAAACTAAATAAGCACACAGAAAAGGATCACTATGTCCATCACTAGTCTTCACATAAATGCAACCTTGTGCCCTTTCCTATAAATTTCTATCTAATGAAAACAACTTTATCCATTGCAGATAGGACAATCATGCAAATAATTGCTGGTTTTCTCCATAAGAATAAATTCTATAATATTTGGAATCCATATAAGATCTTTTTTTCCTTTAAATTTTATCTGTAGGGAAACTGTCTAGCATCTTTCACATTGCAATCACAAAATTAAAACCAGTTTTGAGAAGTGGAAACGTATTCAGATATTATGGACCAAGAAAAAAAAAAAAAGGTTTGGTTTAGGACCCAAAGTCATTTGTTCATCTGACATATGTTTATTGAGCAGCTTTTATGTACCAGGCACTAGGGATGAATCTGTAAACAAAAAGTGAACCAACCATGAGGAAGTCTAAGGATATAAAGTGGAAGCATGGCAGCATCTCAAAACAGAAGGTTAGGAAACATCTCAGATAAAGTGAATTCTAAATAGAGATATAAATAAAATGAAAAAATTAGACGAGCAGAAACATAGGGAGGAGATGTCTAGGATGGTGAAGTGAACATCCAGATCCCTGAGGACTTTGCCATGTTGAAGGAAAAGGATGGAGACCTGCATGGCCAGACTAGAATGAGTTCCAATTGGTTTAAGCTGACATGAGGCCATGCAAGCAAGAAGGGCCACACAGATCACATAGAGTTCTGCAGGTCATGGACATGATTTTAGATTTTCTTCAACTGTAACAAGCCACACATACCAGATCTAGTGCTTTTTTCCAATGATGACAAACTGATTAGTTAATTAATGCCCCAGCTTGCTCAGGTCTTGATAAACTCTGAACTATATTCTATATGCTCTTCCCAATTCAATCCTTGCAGGATTGACTTCCAGTTGTCCAAAGTGATAAATGTCTACATAACTTACCAGATTGTGGTTTCTTCCCCTTCCCTATTTACTCCCATATTTCCTTAAATGAGTTTCCTGGGATCTCTTGCCAACTCAATGCTCAACTACTCAACTCAACTACTATCCTTGCCTCAGAATCTTCTTTTGGTGGAACTCAAATTAAGAAGGAAATTTATTCCTCTCATCACTGCCAAGCTAAAAACCATGCTTTAAGGCTCAACTTAACATGGTTTTTCAAAGCAAGCCCAGAATGTCCCTGTTTGTGCCTTTGCAAACTCTATTCCTTCTGCCTTGCTTTTCTTTCCCCACATTCATCCAACTAGAAGCATCATCTTTTAGATTCCAACCCAAGCATCACCTACTCCTTTATTTTTTGCCCCTTCCTGGGCAGTGTTACTGTTTCCAACCCTTTCTCCTTGCTTTCAAAAGAGAAAACACACACACATATGCATACAAACAAAGCCAAGTGATGAGTAGAATTACAGTACAAAATTAATAACATAATTGAAAAGTGATCTTTCTTCTGTTGTCACTCCAGGAAAATACTTGTTCCTTTTAAATACACAGAGAGGCAAAGAAACACGGACACCTACCATTTTCTCTGTGCTCTCTCTTTTATGGTTCCCAGATATTTTCTGAAATCAGTATTCCTGGTACTCGTTACATTTTTAACATGGCTTTGACTAAATTTCATGAATGGTTTGCAAATTCCTCTCACTAGACAACACATCACAAAGAGCAAAGACGTATGTATAAGCACCAACAGGGTATGAAGGGGAAAGATGATACTAGAGGTAGCTGAGGATCAACATAATTATCTGCAGTGTTTCCTTGGAGGCCATGTTCAAGATGAGCTGAGGGAGAGCAATCAATAGATTCAGGATTAGGGCTTGGTTTCTAACTTTTTATTGTACATGTATCAGTTAGGAGGGAAAATAATACGTATCTCTAAGACCTTAGACTAGACCTCAGACTAGACCAAACTCTAATACTAGTATTACTAAAGAGGCAATAAGCAGGGGCGCCTGGGTGGCTCAGTCAGTTGGGCATCTGCCTTTGGCTTGGGTCGTGATCCCAGGGTGCAGGAATTTATCCCCGCATCGGGTTCCCTGCTTATTGGGAAGCCTTCTTCTCCTTCTGCCTCTCCCACTACTTGTGCTTTCTCTCTCTCTTTCGAATAAATACATAAAATTTTTTAAAAAGAGGCAATAAGGATTATTTATATAAATAGATTTGTATATTTAATAATAGCATCCATCCATTCTACCTCTGGGTCCTAAATGAGCCACCACGGGAAAGCCACAGCCCCTTTGTTAGCCTGATCTTTAAGATATTACTTCAGTTTTTGCTTATTTATAGCTCCAAGTTATAAGAATCATGCATGAATGCTATTCTTAAGTCTTAGAGCGATATTGAGAAGATTTTGTCAGGGTAATGACATAGTATGCTAATGCCTTAATTTCCCCTACCATAGAGCTCACCTGTTAAAGAGAGTGAATTTTCTGGGAATTTGGGAATGACATCTGTGAATTCCATAAAGCGTAAGCTTTCAATACAAAGGTCTTATATATACAAGGTCATCTATACAAAGGTCAGCTGCAGATTCATGTGTGATGGAGAGGTGGAGCAGCCTTCCTCTATGTTCCCAAGGTCATGATCAACTTGGGCTACCTGTCTGCCCTCTCCATGTCAGCAGAGTGGCTGTGACAATGCCAAAACAAAGCAGTCCACAGATCAGCCCTCACTCACTTCCCTGGTGATGTATAGGGGTCGTTCTAATGGGTGTTTCAGTTCAGCTCCTCCCTGGGCCACACGAGATTAGCCTGGGCAGGAGACAGCGAGAAAAGGACGAAAATGACTAGCTTTTATTTCCTGGAGCTCTGAGTTGTCTTTGCTGCTGGAGAAACAGGGGTTTCCCATACTAGAAAAAAGCCCTATGTAAATATATAAGCATTCAGAGGAATTGAGACTGATTTGTTTTACAAAATGGTTCCCAGAAGTTTCCCATTAAATAACCATGGCTACTGGTGGGCTGTCTCTCTCTACCCATGGCCTTTTATGACCAAGTTCAGGAAGCAGCAGAACTATCTTCCCATGATTATTGAGCATGTACAGTTCCTTTTATAAAAAGCAGATATAGGGATGCCTGGGTGGCTCAGTTGGTTGAGCGGCTGCTTTTGGCTCAGGTCATGATCCCAGCGTCCTGGGATCGAGTCCCATATCCCGCTCCTTGCTCGGCGGGGAGCCTGCTTCTCCCTCTGCCTCTGCCTGCCACTCTGTCTGCCTGTGCTATCTCCCTCTCTCTCTGACAAATAAATAAATTTTTAAAAAATTAAAAAAATAAAAAATAAAAAGCAGATATAGAATCCCTATGAAGCACTAGCATTTAAAACAAGAATTTATATATTTATACATTTGTATATATATGCAAAATTATGTGTTTTCATTGAATAAACATTAAAATTTTTTTTCGATTATGGGGAAGTCAAAACAGTCAAAAGAAGATTGAATACAATGACTCCCATACACCCAATACCTGTCTTCAATAATCAACTCTTGGCCAGTCTTGTTTCATCCTCATTTCTATCTATTTTCCCCTCCATGAGCCCCATGTTATTTTGAAGCAAATATTAAATGTATAATTTTGCCTATTAGTGGAGAAATAGTCAAATTAGTTCCTTGGATACTTATAAGTAAGGCAGGGGATAATTTATAAGATTTCTCTACATATCAAAAATGGAAGTAAAAAAATGGAAATATGACTTAATCATGTAGGCATATCTAATAATTGGCTTAATATTCAACATACTAGTCATAAACTAGATCTTTATAAAATGTGGTCTTCCTTAGCATGAATTTTTTTTAAGATTTTATCTCTTTATTTGAGAGAGAGAATGAGAGGAGAGAGGTCAGAGGGAGAAGCAGACGCCCTGCCGAGCAGGGAGCCCCATGTGGGACTAGATCCTGGGACGACCTGAGCCGAAGGCAGTTGCTTAACCAACTAAGCCACCCAGGTGCCCCACTTAGCATGAATTTTTATGGAATATATATATATATATATATATATACACACACACACACACACACACACACACACACACACACACACAGATTGAAAAGAAAAAAATCTGGAAAAAGTATCACCAGAGTCCAGTGTTTGTGATTCTGTTTAATTTTAAATAGTCATTTAGAATAATTTTACTACATTTCTTCTTCTTCTTTTTCCTGTTCTCATGACTGATTTATCCACTAGGAGAAGTGCCAATCAAAGAATTCAAATCTCATTTTTCCATTTCTGAAACAGTATTACACACTACTTCTCTAACATGAGGCATAAGATGGATATTGGTCACATGCCATGAATTTTTTGTGTAACTCCAGCACACTGTCTCTCACAGAAAGAGCCCCCAGCTTCATTCCCTACTGGAAGGTCAACCTTGAATCCAGGCTCACTGAGGCGCTGATCCCAACGGGACGTTGCCGGTGAGAGCTAAGTGTTCTTATTTTGGAGAAGAGCAACGTGGTGGCCAAAAAAGTGGATCCACATTCTCTTTCCCTCGAATCTTTTCACCCAGGTAAGGTCTGTTCACTCCCTCATCTTTAAAACAGTAGCTCAAACATCACTATAATAATTGCACTATCCATTTACTTAATGATTTTGTTTATCTTTTCTTCACCCCCACGAAAAGGTAAGTTTCACAAGGACAGACGGTCTTGTTTATAGTCTTCATTGCTATTTTCCTGGCACCAAAAGAGGGTGTAGCTCATAAGAGGCACTCAACACAATGTCGTAAATGGGTGAAAATAAATATAAATGGATGAAAATTGCCATTATTACTGTTTTATACGTGGAAAAAAATAACAGTGGGGTTTGGAAAGGATAACTAATTTGTCAGGGGTATGGCTGGTCGAGGGCGGAGCAGCTCTGAGGCCCCAGTCTGTCTGACCCCAGGCAAGGCCTTCTTCATCACACTGTGTTGTTTCACAAGTGCTTTGCTGACCGTCATCTCTCCACTTGCTCGGTGAACATTTCCTTTTTAATGAAGATCCATTATTTGGGCTTTTGGTTCCCTATCTCTTCTTTATTAGTGGCCTAATTGACAAAACCAGGTGTGCACTAGGTTTTTAACCTCATGAAAAAAAATGGTTAGTTTGTGTTGGTTTGTTTTAATCTTATGTTCACATGGTGCAGACTCAGCAAGCCAATTATATTTTGCATTAATTTGGAAACCCCTGCATAATCCATATGGAAACTCAATACAAATGTTCTGGTTATTTTACATGGGGTTCCAATAATATTTGATGACTGGAGAGTCCATAGGGCATTTTCAAAAATAAGTAATGGGAAGTTGGGCTGAGTTAAGAGAGACACAGTTGCAGCCCCTCCCCTACAACGCTCAATCACTACAAGCTGGGTAAGAAAGCTGATATAATTGGTTCAAGAATACGGTAATTCATTTCATAAATATCATACAAATCACAAATATTTAAAAACAAAAGTTCCCCAAGTTCTCCATCTATGGAACAAACCACTATTCCACCTAACCCAGCAGGGGAGTTATTTTGCTCTGAGGAGAGTTACCCACTAAAAATAAGCCCACTTCTTCCTGCTCCTATCTCTAAAGCTTCTCATGAACTAGTTCCAACCTGAATCGACAAAATTCCTAACACTCAAGGATGAAGAGGTTCTTGCTTTACCATTCCCACCCTTTTATCTGGAGTCAATGAGCCCACCTCCCACACATTTTTGAAACTCCAAGAGTCATCTGTCCTATGGTAACAAAAGGGCCCTGTGAAGATGCAGGGGCTTTGACAGAGGGTCTCTTCTGTTTATTTCATTTCAAAGGATAATACACGCCTCCTGACCGATGTTCTTACTCTTGTTAATGTAGTTCTTGATGATCAGTGTCTCCGAGTCACTGAAAGGTTGTTTATTAGGTGGGAAATAAAAATTCAAATAAAATTTAAAAATTAAGAATTCAAATTGGAACATGTACACAAATTCACAGCAATATATGAAACTTATCAAGTTCAAAGTTTTAGTGGATGGATATTTAATCCATCTTAACATGAATATAAACTTTGAAAACTGCCTCGAGAGCCACTTTCTCCAAGAAACTAAAATCAAACTTGTGTGCAGTGTGTATATGTGTGGTTTTAAATTTTGAAAAGTCTGAGACCTTAATTTATGAGTAGCTGAGTAACTTAGCTATTGCCGTGTATTAGCTGGCTATCAGGGAAAGAGAGGAGGCAGAAATATAGAACAGACATGTCTCAATCACACCTCTCTCATGCCTAAGCTCTAAAATGGAGATTTAATAATAATTAAAGGATTGTTGTAACTGTTTTGTGAATAATTATAGATTATATTTTTCTGGAGTATAGAAAATAAAATGATGAGGTATTGTTTAAAAACCCAGGAGTTGAAATTGCAGAGTTTAAGTACAAAAAGTCCTGTTGTGACATTTTTTTCTGAAAAGGAAAATTATTTAAACATGTAATTGCAATTCATGTGAAATTTATTAGAAAACTCAATTGCTGTACACTTTATGAATGAGGAAATATACTGCCTATAGAGTTTGTATAAAAAAATCTGCAGCATTGCTAAATAATTGTATCACAGATAAAATACCTACTTTTTTTTTTTAAGATTTTATTTATTTAATTGACAGAGATTACAAGTAGGCAAGAGAGGCAGGCAGGGAGAGAGGAGGAAGCAGACTCTCCGCGGAGCAGAGAGCCCGATGCGGGGCTCGATCCCAGGACCCTGGGATCATGACCTGAGCCGAAAGCAGAGGCTTTAACCCACTGAGCCACCCAGGCGCCCCCCTACTGTGTTTTTTTATATGATGCACTGTCTTCCTAAGATATTTTACATTTTTTTACCGTTATACGTTTATACTTACTAGTACTGGTATCTATGGAAAAATGCTGTACATATCAGTGAAATGGTTATAATATGTGAAATTGCACAAAAGAAGAAGGAAGCTCTTGACCTATATAAACCACAAATGATATATTCAATCTCCGATAACAGAGAGTGGCTATACCCGTGTTGCTACAATCTGGGACAAATTTCTGAGGGAGTTAGATATATTTTAAAGTTCATTTTATTATATATATATACATATACATGTAATATAATTATATAAATATATTACATATCTGTTTAATTATAGATAGATGTCTAACGTTCTCTATGGAAAGATGAAGGGCACATTTCTATTCTTCTTTAGATAATAAAAATGATGGGAACATTCCTATCTTCAACTTGTCTTTATTAAACTGTTATAGAACAACTATTAAGTAGAACAAAAGAGATCAGTATGGTCACTATGAAGTTGCAGGGATCCTTGAAGACTAAGAATGGAATTCATGAATTATGTACATGGTGCTTTAAATTCTGTGTTTTTTTTTTTTTAAATATGATTAAGGATGGAAGAAGAAACATTGAAATCTTGGGTTTTTTTTTCCCTAACTAAGGTTGTCTTTAAATCCACAACCAACAAATTACTGGGAGCTTCCCACTGTGGCTAACTGTTAATAACTGTTACAGTTAAATCTTGGAGACGGACGAAGTTTAAGCAACTAGGACACATGATCCTGGCCTTATCTAGGATTTGGATCTGTTCACCTTTTCAAAGTCACTCATTATGAGATTGACAAAGAGCCCAGTTGTCTCGAATTCCCAATGTTTACTATAAACACAGGAAGTTCGTAATTCTCAGAATTAAGCCTAAAGCGGAACCTGTTTCCATGGAATGAATTCTGCCATTTCGCAAGGAACCCAAGTGAAAAATACTTGAAAGAACATGTACACTGATGAATATCTCATTGATTCAGGCCCCACTCATTTAGAATCTGCAGTCATTCAAACATGGGTGAAACACCTCTTTTTCTCTACCCACAAAGAAAAAATCTAATAAGCCAATCGACAGTGCAAATAGAAGTTCTAGAGAGATAGCTGACATACAGGAACGGACCGCCTGTTGCTAGCCTTTTTTGGAGATCTGTGTTGTTCATTGGTGCATTATTATTTCAACTTAATTGTCATCACGTGCTAGGTGGTTACTATGTGAGTAATCCAAAAGCTTCTGAAGGACAAAACAATATAAGTATTTATTGTTCTATACCTATATGCAAATCAACTTGTGGAGCACCTTTCATTAAATTTTACCCAAAATATCACAAATGGAAGCCTGAGGGGCCAAGTGATAGGACAGTTTCTGGGGTAGATCTTCCCCTTGACTATCAGGAGCCTGAAAATAAAGCTATTGGTTTGGCTCACTTCCCACCTGAACTTCTGGGGTTGGCATTGAGGTAGAGGCTATGAAGACTTCCTCTAAAAGAGAAACAGACAAATGCTAAGATATACTTTGTGCTTTCATTTTGTTTTACTTATAATCTTCCAACAAACACAAGAGGTATCTCTGGCTATCTCCACGAAATATCTAAATAAATCAAGGCTAGAAAAGGCTAAGCAAATATCTCTCAAGTTTGAAAAGCTACTCGGTGGTGAATGTCTTCCATGGTCTCCAAGATGTATGCGTTTTACATTCTATCACATCAGAGGTGCTGTTAACCGACTAAGGGCTGCAGTGGGTGGCTCTTCACACAGGCCCTCAGCACGACACTTATCACATTTTGTCATTTATCACAGTGGTTTGCATATTCATTCCCTGCACTAAGATACAACTTCTTTATGCGCAGCAGAACTTGTCTTCTTTGCGTTGCTATCCAGAGAAACCGACATGTGTCTTGGTCCCTTGTGTGACTCAATACATTTTTATTAAATGAATATACTCAGAATTAGAGGAACTAGCCCAGAAAAAACCAATCTTCCCTTTTCTGGGAGTGGTGTGGTACCAGAAAATGGGTTACATTAGCAATGCTTATTTAAATAGAAGAGCAAAACAATGGGAAGTATTTTAATGCTGCTGATATTACTTGCATGGAAGAGAAGACATCCTGTGGCACCATACAGAGCGTGGTAGGGAATTCCAGGAATGGCCCTCCAGATTTAAAGCCTTCATCCTTTGGATCTATAAATGGGATGAGATCTCTTTCTGGTGTTTACAATATGTTATATGGCAGAGCTGACCTGGAGATAGGGGTGGATGTAATCTAATCATACAAGCCACTTTAAAACCAGAGAATTTTCTTTGACCAGTGGTGAGATGAGAATCAAAGGGATTCAAAACTTTAGAAGAATTTACCTCACCATGCTGGTATAAAAAGAGAGAGCATGCAACAAGAGAAAGAATGTGGGTGACTTTAAAAAACTGAGAGAGGCCTGAAGCTGTCAGTCAGGAAGGGAATAGACTCAGTCTCCTAGCTACAGAGCTGTTGGCTGAATTCTGCCAACAACAGGAATAAACTTGGAGGAGACACCCAAGCCCCAGATGAGAATATAGCCAGCCAACATCTGCCTCAGCTCTGCGAGATAGCAGAGAATCCTACGGAACTGTGAGCTAATAAGTGGGCGTGTTTTAGACCGCTAAATTTGTGATAATTCATTACACAATAGTAAAAAGCAGATATAGAGGATGACAGACTTGTTTTTATAAGAACTAACTGTCAAATAAATGATACTTGCTCCCCTCTTTGAAGAAATTGTAATGAAACCTTTAAAATGAAAAGTAGGTTCAGGGAACAATCCCCATCTGTTTCAAGGGGTTCAGCAGGAAAGACCTTCATTATCCAATTATAAATTCACATGATGCATCTATAGTTGCTTTCTACCTCATGACAATGGATGTATCCTCTAAGAAAGTAATGTATTCTATGGGCTTCTGAGTGGCATCCATATTAAAGAGACAAAATCCCTTTTTTTGGGGGGAGCATATTTTAATGATGTTTGAAAGAAGCTAAGGCCTTTTTTGTGGCCTTCTTCAACTTCCCCCAAAGCTTGCCTCAGACTCTGTCACATTGAGAAAATACATGTGACTTTCTTTTATTCTTTCATGTGTTTTGAGTTTAATAACATATGCTGTTTATATTTGGTTTCTATAGAGAAGTTCCTTTTTGTCTTGTAAACAGTTGCGAAGATTTACCTAGAGCCGTGTGGGTTTGCTCGCTCTTTCTTTCTTCTCCCATCCCCTCTGGAAAGTCTGAATGGTTCCAAAGATTAGCAGCAGCTTAACTCCAGTCATGATTTGTAATAGATAAAGGCAGTTATTGTTCATGCTGGCTCTTCCAGAGGAGAGTGTGAAATTAACCAGTGGTCTTGGTCTTTCCTCACAGTCTACATCTTAATAGTCACTCCTATTTGTGTTTCATTGACTTGTCAGAAAGTACCTATAAATGAATCCTCAGTGTGAAATGCTGCCCAGAGTTCAACTCATTCTCCTTCCAAATGAGTTAAATACTTCTGGAAAGGATAATCGACTCTTTTCTCTTATGTGCATAATACATGACAGATACTGAACTAGTCAAATAACACATGCTGGGTTTTGTGGTCATTAATGGTCCCATCTTTCAGGTGAGGGCACTGACAAAGGAATGGAAAGACTTGCCATAAATGTATGGATACTAAGCAGAGGGTCCACGTGGAGTTTAATCCAAGATGACTCAATGTCCTGCACTTAGAGATATGTGTCAGTCTTCTTAAGTTACCACAAGACTCCTATGTTTTGTCTCCCAGATAACACTCGGTCCTTGACTCCAACACCTTAAAATCTACGGTGAGAACACAATATAGTTCTCTTGATCTCAACCGCAGATATGTTAACACTAAAACTATGAACTCATCTGGACACTTTTATATTTTTAACCAAAGCCTCTTCTTAGAAATGATATGTTTTATCATCCCCTGGGGGGATGTGGATGTAGATCTGTGCTGTTCAATAGGCTATTTTTGTTTAAATTTCTTAAAACTGAATAAAAATAAAAATTCAGCTTCTCACACTGGCCACTTTTCAAAGGCTCAGTAGCCACCTATGTTGGATACCATGTTGAATACCGCAGATTACGGAACATTTCTGTCATTGCGAAGCGTTCAGCTGGACAACACTATGAGAACACCATGTTAACATTAGTGAAGTCCTCAGCTTCATGCTGGGAATGCACTGCAAATAAAAATGAAATAAAATATGTTTCATGGAGTTTAAGGTCTAGAGGGTCTCAAAGTTCATAGTTCCTTTATGCTACTAAAAACATTAAGAAATTTTTTTTCCAGAGTTTCTTTTTTTTTTAAGATTTTATTTATTTATTTGACAGACAGAGATCACAAGTAGACAGAGAAGCAGGCAGAGAGAGAGGAGAAAGCAGGCTCCCCACCAAGCAGAGAGCTTGATGCTGATGTGGGACTGGATCCCAGGACCCTGGGACCATGGCTCAAGACCGTGACCTGAGCCAAAGGCAGAGGCCTTAACCCACTGAGCCACCCAGGTGCCCCTTTTTCCAGAGTTTCTTATAGCCCGTTCTCCCCAACTCTGTTATACAAGTTCAGGGGAAAGAACTCGGCACTTCCCCTCTTCAAGCTTTAGCATCCTTACAGCTTGTAATCATATACCCTTATATCTGCCAACATGAATGGTATTCCTCATTTTCAACCTAAATGTTTCAGGCACTGAGCTAAGAATGCTTGAAATATAGACATTAACTAGATAATATCCCTTAATCAACCTTTACCTTTACTCCTAGCTAACACCTATCTTTTGAATCTCAGTCCAAATGCCATTTCTTTTGGAAGCCATCTCTGATTCTCTAGAAACCAAGCTGATTGCCCTTGCTCTGTGTACCCATTACAACTCAAACTTGTCTTATCATAATAATTATCCCTCCTTATTATCAATGTTAACATAATCAATGTCTTTGCTCCCCACTTAAACAGTGAGCCCCCCATAGGCGGGAACTCCATGCTGGGTTCATCACTAGATTTCTTAACTCCTAGAATAGAGTCTGGTATTTTGTAGAGATTTTCTGTTTGTTGTATTATTGAATAGTTTTTGTTCTGTTTTGAGAATATAGGCAAAAGAGTCAGCTTTTTAAACATATAATGTACCCTATCTATCCATCACAATATCATGTCTAATAGCAATCACAAAAATTCACTTCCGTTACCTTGAGAAAAATACTGTCTTCTTTGTGTCCTCTAATGTAAAAGAAGTGTAACACAGAAGGTTTCCTGTCCCCCCTCCCAGAAAATTTAAGACAGTAGGAAATAGTGTGTGAAAGAAGGTGCAAAGGGCCCAATTTAGAATTTTCTCTCTGCTGCCAAGTTTGCCACGTGACTTTCACCCCATCAATATATTGTTCTCTGGGATTCTTATCTATAAAATGACTACAGGTGTGTCTCCCCCACAGGATTTCCAAAAGAATTAAATTAAGTGGTGCAGGATTTGTGTCTCATGCATGGTAGAATGCTCGACCAAGTTCAGTGTCTTACTCGTTTTTCTACACTCGGGAATTGCCCGTGCAGAAAATGACTGGAAGGTTGTTTTGTTTTTCTTCCTCTTTGGTTTCTTATAGTGCATCTTCTCATGTATTTGATTTTCCCCCTTTTTTGTTGTGTGTATCTTAATATCTGATCTTCTTCTTCTCTTCCATTTTCCCCTCCACACATCCTCCCTTTGTCTGGCTCAGCTGATCACACAGAGGGAATAATTAAACATTGATCTCTGGCACAAATAAGCATCTGTCTAGCACATGTAGGAGATTATGTTGCCTCTAATCCCTCACAGCTTATGATTTAAAATTACTTTTGGAATTTCTGTGTAATTTCAGATTGGTAAATTAAAATCACGATTTTATTTTGGCAGATAATGTGTTTCTAAATGACTTTTTTTTTAAAGATTTTTTATTTATTTATTTGACAGACAGAGAGTAGACAGAGAGGCAGGCAGGGAGAGAGGAGGAAGCAGGCTCTCCGCTGAGCAAAGAGGCCGACGTGGGGCTCGATCCCAGGACCCCGGGATCATGACCCGAGCCGAAGGCAGAGGCCTTAACCCACTGAGCCACCCAGGCGCCCTAAATGAGTTTTTCCCTATGTACATATTAAATAGTTTCCTCATACAGCAGAGTGACATTTTGTTTATCCTTGACCACACTAGAAATCAGAAACTGTGACTTACTTGGCAAATGTTCATTTACTTTCTGGAAGGAACTTAAAATCTTACATTTAATTTCTATTATGTTCATATTATGTTGGTTATAGAGATACTTGTGTCTTTGCCTCTTTTTTTGAGAAAAAAAAAAGAAACAGAAGATATTCTCTTATAGCTATTGTTTTGAAAGGTATTGCTTTCTTGAAAATTATTTTGTTTTCTTTTTTTTCTGACTTAGTAATGGATGGGTATGATAGTCTGAATAATGGACCCCCAAAGAAGGCTACATTCTAACCCCCCAAATCTGGTTTATCTTAAAAGGTAGCCAGAAAAGACTTCATAAATGTGATTAATTTAAGGATATCAAGACGGGGAAATTATCCCAGATGATCTGGGTGAACACAAAATAATCACAAGCATCCATACAAGAGGAAGGTAGGAGGGGCAGAGACAGAGACGTGACAGTTGAAGGACAGTTTGCAGTGTAGAAAGGCCATGAGCCAAAGAATGTAGGCTGGGAGTTGGAAAAGGCAAAGGAACTTATTCTCTCCTGGAGCCTCCAAAAGAAACAGTCTAATGACACCTTAATTTTAGCCCTGTAAGACTCATTTCAGATTTCTGACTTCCAGAATGTGGGATAAATTTGTATTGCTTTAAGCCATTACGTTTTTGGTAATTCATTACAGCAACAATGTGAAACTAATACAACATACTAAAAATGATTTTTTCTTTGATTGTTTCCAAAGTCCAAAACTAGCTGAAAACCTAACAAGGTACTTTTAACATCAAAGTAGGGTGCTCGTGTACTTAAATGCACATCTTCTTACCAAACTCTTGTCACTGCACATTTGAGTTGGAAGGAATCCTTTATTCCTATAAAGAGGAGGCAGATACCAAGTACATTCTGGAATGTAAGTACTAAGCACATTTGTATAATCCCCTGAAAACTAATAGACTGAAAATATCTATGTATATCTATTTTTTAATTGATTCTGAGCTAACATGCAAAGCTCTCCTTCCTACCCAGATTAAAGATCACTTGAGGAAAGTTTTTCTATGCCAAAGAATTATTTGTTGACTAATAGATTTGGGAGAGTTTAATTGGCACTCATTTAAATGATGTTGAATAAAATCAGTTTTGTGGGCTATAGACAGAGACGGTCTCGAGGGGACAGAAGAGACACTCCTACTTTTTAAAAATAAGCAAAGTAAGAAGATGTGGTATATATATATATATATATACAATGGAATACTATGCAGCCATCATAAGAAATGAAATCTTGCCATTTGCGATAACATGGATGAAACCAGAGGGTGTTATGCTTAGCGAAATAAGTCAATCAGAGAAAGACAATTATCATATGATCTCCCTGATATGAGGAAGTTGAGAGCCAACATGGGGGGTTTGGGGGGTAAGGAAGGAGAAAATGAAACAAGATGGGATTAGGATGGAGACAAACCATAAGAGACTCTTAATTTCACAAAACAAACTGAGGGTTGCGGGGGGTCGGGGGGAAGGAGAGGGTGGTTGGGTTATGGACACTGGGGAAGGTATGTGCTATGGGAGTGCTATGAAGTGTGTAAACCTGGTGATTCACAGAACTGTACCCCTGGGACTAATAATACATTATATGTTAATTAAAAAAAAAAAAAAAGCAAAGTGTCCTAGTAAAATTTTGAAGCATCCCTGTTGAGGGAAAAATTATTCTCTCCTTGCTAGCTTCACTGGTGTTTCATGATAGTGATATAATAATAGGGAATAATAAGGAACTTATTCAAACAAAGTACATTACTAGGCAATTAGACTGGTTAACCTCTGGAACCTGTGCAACTGTACTTGGAACGTCATGAGCCATGTAATGCCTCCATTTGCTTTGGCCATTGTCACTGAGTCTCTTGGAATCATGAATTAAACCTCCCTGGATTGGGATAATATATGATGTTTAAGATTCTTTCCTATTGTAAACACAGACTGATGTGATGATTTCATTTTAACTTACTTTACATAACACATATAAAAACAAGTGAGGAAAAATTAACAAGCTTTTGCTAACACATAGCTTTCCAAGGAAATCTTCCCTGACTTCTCTGTGCTGTCCTCTCTGTTTCATTGACAACACCAGCAAACCCGTATTATCCCCATGTTCATATTTTATTCAAAGTATCTTCTTAGGAGTCCATAATTCTCTTTTGGCTATAAACTCCCAAAGACACAGACCAAGTCAAATTTGTTTTAGTTTGTTATAGGCCCTCAGATAAACACAAAGTAGACCCAAATATACTGTTGATTATTGAACGATATGGGTTTGAGTTTTGCGGGTCCACTTACACACAGATTTTTTGTAGACACAGATTTTTTTTTATAATACAATACTACAAATGTATTTTCTTTTCTTTATGATTTTCTTAATAACATTTTCTTTTCTCTAGCTTACTTTATTGTAAGAATATAGTATGTAATATATATAAAATACAAAATATATGTTAATCAACTTTTGTCAGTAAAGATTCTGGTTTGTGCTAGGCTATTAGTAGTTAAGTTTTGGGGGAGTCAAAATTTATACACAGATTTGGGACTGGGCAGGGTGTCAGTGCCCTTAATTCCCATGTTGTTCGAAGGTCAGCTGTACATTTGTTGACCACTTCCAGTCCTTCCCTTTAAGGAGCTTAAAGTGGAATTGTGAATACTTCTTGTTGGGGTTATCAAGTCAAGAAAAATATCCTCAGTTTAAAACCCTTGCTCTTTGGGCCCCAAGATGGTAACTGAGTAGGAGGACACAAGGTTTGACTCGTCTCATGAACAAACCACATAACTATCAAATCATCCTAAATACCTCGGAAATTGGTCTGAGGATTGACATAACAAACCCCTCCACTAAAGGGCAAGAAGAGGCCACATTGAAGACAATAGGAAGTGTGCAGTTGTGGTTTAGGGGAGAAATGGATTGAGAGTGCTGTGGAGGGGAGGGACCCATGGTTGCAGAGAAAGGAGAGAGAATGTGAGAGAGAGGAACACAAAAGGGATCGCATAAGGAGAACATTTCTCCAAAGCTATTGGCTTGGAAAATGAGAGGGGCTGAATTTCAGGAGTTCTTACAAGGAGCAGGACTTAAAGCTTAGAGTTTCAAAGGTCAGTGGGTTTGGCTGGGATAGAGCCTGGACTGGAGGGCATTGTGCTGTTGCTGGAGAGAAAGCAGGCAAACAACCCGAGGGCAGACAGTGTGGAAGCTGTGATTTGAAAAATGCCTGGGGCATACAATAAGGAGATTATTCACGACTCTGTGAGCACTTCCCTGAGAGACATGCTTGATGGAGATGGCAGACACTGGTTGCCTAACTTGCTTACACCAAGCTCCACTACCCTGTAATCTGGTAGCAATGCCCTTCTCAGTCAGCCATGCCTCAGTCCCAGTGTGTCAGGCTCCTCCCCAAGAAAGACTGGCACAAACCTCTGTCCACACCACGTGGTGGGGTCCAGAGTTCTTCAAGGCTTCGGTTCTGGTGGAGTTGGTGTCACGTCACATTTCACAAGGAGACCAGAGCACACTTAGTTAAAACTCCCCATAGTCAGACCAGGGACCAGACATTGCCCACAGCCTGCAAGGAGAGCCTCTACAGAAGACTGGCCTGAAAACAATAAGAAGAACAGCCAAAACACAATATGAAAGTGCATGCAGCACACACTGGAGACACTCTCTGAAGTGTCAGGTCCTTCAGCAGACAAGACCTTGTCTTCATAAGGCCATTACCTTTAGGAGCAGAAGACATGGCTAGCTTTTCTAACACAGAGAAGAAGGCAGAGACTTAGACAAGGTTCCAAGAGGGAGGAATTTATTCCAAAGGAAAGAACAAGATAAGGCCATGGCTAGAGATCTAAGCAAAACAGATATAAGTAACATGCCTGGTGGAGGATTTAAAGCAACAATCATAAGGATACTCACTGGGTTTGAGAAAAGAATAAAAGATATCAGTGAGACCCTAACAACAGAGATAAAAGAGTTATAAAAGAATCAATCAGAGATGAAGAATACTATAAATGAGATTGGATACAGGCTTCATGCAATGAACAGCAGGCTGGAAGAAGCAAAGGAACAAATTAGTGACGTAGAAGGTAAAATAATGGAAAATAATGAAGCTGAACAAAAAATAAAAAGAATTATGCAACAGGAGAACAGACAGGAAATTCAGTGACTCCATCAAACATTATAACATTTGTATTATAGGAGTCCCAGAGAAGAAGAGAGAGAAAAAGGGGCAGAAAAATTATTTCAAGAAATAATAACAGAAAACTTCCCTTATCTGGAGAAGAAAACCAACATGTAGATGCAGGAGGCACAGAGAACTCCCATAAAAATCAACAAAAGCAGGCCAACACCAGAATATATTGTAATTCAATTTGCAAAATATAGTGATTAAAAAAATCTTGAAAGCAGCAAGACAAAAGAAGTCCTTAACTTATAAGGGAAAACCTGTAAAATCAGATAGAGATTTCTCAACAGAAACTTGGCAAGCCAGGAGGAAGTGACATGATACATTTGAAGTGCTGAATGGGAAAAATCTGCAGCTGAGTGTACTCTATTCAGCGAGACTCTCATTCAGAATAGAAAGATAAAGAGTTTCCAAGAGAAACAATAACTAAGGGAGCTCATGACCACTAAACCACCCCTGCAAGAAATATTAAAGGGGACTCTTTGAGTGCAAAGGAGAGACCAAAAGTGACAAAGACAAGAAAGGATCAGAGAAAATCTCCAGAAATGATGACAAAACAAGCAATAACATGACAGTAAACACATATCTATTGATAACTGCTTTGAATGTAAGTGGACTAAATGCTACAATCAAAAGACATAGGGTATCATAATGAAATAAAAAAATAAGACCCATCTGTATGCTGCCTACAATAGACTCATTTTAGACACCTGCAGATTGAAAGTGAGGTGTTAGAGAAACATTTATCACTCAAACAGATGTCAAAGGAAAATCAGAATAGCAATACTGATATCAGACAAACCAGGCTTTTTTTGTTCTTGTATTGTTGTTATCCTGCTTTACAGTTAGGGTAGTACTGGAAAGTACTGGACTGAAACTAATACAACACTGTATGTTAGCTATACTTGAACTAAAATTTTAAAACTTAATGAAAAAAGAAAAGAAAATCATTTGTGGTAAAAGTAAAATAAAATCATGGAATGACTTTGAATATGTTCACTCTATTCCATTATTTGTAAGATTTTGAATAAAGACTGTCATTAATTATTTTGCTAAATGTTTGGTACAACTCACCAATGAAACCATATGGTCTTGGGCTCCTCTGTGCTGGGAGATTTTTGATTCCTAATTCAACTTTCATTCTTATTATTGGTCTAAGAAGATTTCCTATTTCTTGGATTCAAGATTCATGATTCGGGTTGCCTGGATAGCTCAGTAGGTTAAGTGTCTGACTTCGGCTCAGGTCATAACCCCAGGGTCCTGGGATCGAGTCCCAAATTGGGCTCCTTGCTCACTGGGGAGCCTGCTTCCCCCTCTCTCTGCCACTCTCCCTGCCTGTGCTCTCTCTCTCTCTTCTCTCTGACAAGTAAACTTAAAAAATATTTTTAAAAAATATAAAATTTAAAAAAATCATGATTCAGTCTTGGTAAACTGCATTTTTAGGAATTATTTTTCTAAGTTATCTGATTTGTTAGTATATAGTTATTTATAATAATGTGTTAGAACACTATTTATTTCTGCAGTTATGTGTTGTATTGTTTTCCATTTCTCATTTTGGTTTTTGAGCCTTCTCTCTTTTTTTTCTTAGTTAATGTAGCTAAAGCATTGCCAGTTTTGTTTATTCTGGTCTCTATCTTATCTATTTGTAATTTTTCTTTGTTATTTTCTTCCTTTTCTTCCCTAAGCTTTTTTTTTTTTTCTAGTTCCTTATGGTGTAATGTTGTTTATTTGAACTTCTTTCTTAATACAAGCATTTATAGCATGAATCTTACTCTAACAACTGCCTTTGCTGCATCCCATAGGGTTTGGAATAGTGTCTGTCTTTCTTTCTTTCTTTCTCTTTCTTTTTTTCTCCTTTTTCTTCCTTCCTTCCTTTAATCCTTTCTTCCTTCCTTCCATCTTCCTACGTTCCCTTACCTTCCTTTCTTTTTGAGGCATATTTTGATTTGATGTTTTGAGGCATATTTTGATTTGATGTTTGATTTCTTATTTGGCCCATTGCTTTTGTAGTAGTCTGTTATTTAATATTTACATTGTAGATTTTTTAGCTTTATTTTACTGTTGATCTTTAATTTTGTGCCATTGTGATTATAAAATATACTTGGCATGATTTCAGTCTTCTTAAATTTGTAATATTTGTTATGTCCCTTTTTATGTGAAATAACCAGGGGATTCCTCTGTGCATACTTGAAGAAAATGTGTATTCTATTTTCTTGGATGGAATGTTTTCTATATATCTTTTAGAACCATGTATTCTGAAGTATGCTTCAAGTAAAAAATGTTCTTGTTGAAAAAGAAAAAATAACTTTAACTGAGGGTACTCATTTAAAATAAAGTATATTAGAAAGAAGGTGGGTAGGTGGGTGGGTAAAACAGGTGAAGGGATTAAGAATACAGGGATGAAGAATACACTTAGATGAGCACTGAGAAATGGTGTATAAAATTGTTGAATCGGTATATTATACACCTGAAACTAATAGAACACTGTATGTTAACTATACTTGAATTAAAATTTAAAAACTTAATGAAAGAAAAAAGAAAATGCATTTGTGGTGAAAGTAAAATAAAATAAAATAAAACTCACTCTTTTCAACAATGAAGTGCTCTTCATAATGCCCAATTTTCTGTTTTGTTTTCATTTTTGTTTTTTTGGTTTCAAGTACATATAAAATCCTTGTACAATGATTTCAAAGACCCTTTGAAATCTGCATAAACATCAGGCGCAAATGCTTTCTATCAATACCTAAGTCTCTGCCAGGCTTTCAGAATATTATGATTATTAAGTCACTTTCTTAGCAGAAATCATGAATTCTGCTGAGGCACTAATTACTATTGGTAAAACAGAAATAGTCTTTGCTTCCACTATCACTAAATAACCTGGAAATCACGATTCTGGTGTTTACTTATTATGTAAGGCTATATTTACACCCTTGATTTTGCTGATGGAGACTACTTTTTTTTGTCTTTTATTTTTTTATTAATTATTTTTATTAACATATAACACATTATTTTCCCCAGGGGTGCAGGTCTGTGAATTGTCAGGCTTGCACATTTCACAACACTCACCATATCACATACCCTCCCCAATATCCATAACCCAACCACTAGAGACTACTTTTGATAACTAATCAGAAGGCAGAGAGGTTTTGAAACATGAAAAAAAAAAAAAAAAAAACCCAAACAAAAAACCATATGTGCTTAGAGTAACTGCCTTTGGAATCTAGATTTGTCTCAATGGCTAAAGCCCAAATAAGTATGCTTTTGATGAGCTGCCATTTTGGTTCTGTAAGATGTGCCCACAATGCGCCTTTAAAATATTGTCCAAATTATGTATTTCTGAGTATTTCACATTGTTTTCCTTGAATCTCTTTTAGTGGTTAGTCAGTCATTAGATATTCTAACAGCCTGTCGAACTTCTCTTTGTCAATCTACCCAGTGGCCACCACAATATGGGCATTCAATATGCAATAGCCAGTGGTGTCACTTCAGCTTAGTTAGAGGAATTTGGCCATTCCAATGCTTTAAACTAGAATCTGAAAGCTTAACCTTGTCCTGGGCTGAGCCCCAGAATCAACATGTAGTTTTAAATGACTAATTTTTTCAGAGACTCAATTTCCTCATTTCTTAAAGTTAATGGAAAATATGCTCAACTCAGACTTTCTAACTAGCTATGATGTAGGTGTCTAATATTCTAAAGAGATTGAGTAATTAATTATTCCTCTTCCCGACTTAAGTGTGTTTGATCTAGACCCACACGTTTGGGAACATAATGGCATGTGTATAATCTTACAACTAAGTAGGACTGAAGTAAGAGGCATTGATCAACTTGTATTGATATGGTAATCCATTTCCAAATCTGTGACAGAGCAGCAAGGATAATTTTTCTCCAACATCATTTTTATTTGGATTATTCTTTTGTTCACATTTCCATCTTTCATTTAAAACTTGGTTTTCAAACATCCATCAGCATTCTTTCCTAGCCCCTTCTCTTCCATCCCCATTTCTCAATACTTTCTGTTGTGTTCAACACTACAGAGCATATCTGCTACCATTGCCCCTTGGGAGGGCTCTACCCAAATTACATATGGCCTTGCTTTCTGATATTCTTCCTTAAACCTAACCACACTTGCCTTCTTGCCTTCTATCACTTCTTCCAAGTCATTCTCAAAACTTTGCCTATTTCTGAAACATACCTAACTTATTTAGATTTATTTATTTACTTATTTACTTATCATGAATATTACATATTCATATTTTTCTTCAAATTGTTTTTTTTTTAATTTCTTTTCAGCATAACAGAATTCATACATAGTTTTACACCACACCCAGTGCTCCATGCAATGCATGCCCTCCACAATACCCACCACCAGGCTCCCCCAACCTCCCAACCCCCGCCCCTTCAAAACCCTCAGGTTATTTTTCAGAGTCCATAGTCTCTCATGGTTCATCTCCCCCCCAATTTCCCTCAACTCCCTTCTCCTCTCCATCTCCCCATGTCCTCCATGTTATTTGTTATTCTCCGCAAATAAGTGAAACCATATGATAATTGACTCTCTCTGCTTGACTTATTTCACTCAGCATAATCTCTTACAGTCCCATCCATGTTGCTACAAAAGTCGGGTATTCATCCTTTCTGATGGAGGCATAATACTCCATAGTGTATATGGACCACATCTTCTTTATCCATTCGTCTGTTGAAGGGCATCTTGGTACTTTCCACAGTTTGGCGACCGTGGCCATTGCTGCTATAAACATTGGGGTACAGATGGCCCTTCTTTTCACCACATCTGTATCCTTGCGGTAAATACCCAGTAGCGCAATTGCAGGGTCATAGGGAAGCTCTATTTTTAACTTCTTGAGGAACCTCCACACTGTTCTCCAGAGTGGCTGCACCAACTTGCATTCCCACCA
>PISX010011481.1:0-21612 GCA_004024625.1 Mellivora capensis
TGGGGAGATGGAGAGGAGAAGGGAGTTGAGGGAAATTGGGGGGGAGATGAACCATGAGAGACTATGGACTCTGAAAAACAACCTGAGGGTTTTGAAGGGGCGGGGGGTGGGAGGTTGGGGGAGCCAGGTGGTGGGTATTGTGGAGGGCACGCATTGCATGGAGCACTGGGTGTGGTGTAAAACTATGAACTCTGTTATGTTGAAAAGAAATAAAAAAAATAAAAAAAAATAATAATAATAATAAAAATAAAAAAACATAACTAGATTCCTAATTAGAGGAAATACCTTGAAATAGGATAGTATTTTTTTTCCAATTATAGAAATCATTCTTATGCATACAAGATGTTAAGGGTTGTTTGTTTCATGTTGAACCTCTTTCAAGAGTTATTATATGTTCAGTCCATGGTTTCCCTGGATATCATTGTTATGATATTTTTAGGGGAGTCAATCCCAAAATTAATTCCTAGAGAGTCAACAAAATTGCAGTCCGGTCAACATTTGACATAGCTGAACAAACATTTACATATTCCAAATGTCCTTGTAATTGGAGTTCATTTCCTTTCTCAATCTCACAAAGGAAATACTCTCTCCTGATGTTTCCCTTGATATGTAAGGTCAAGGAATAAATCTTCCTTATTTTTTAAAAAGATTTTATTTACTTATTTGACATAGACACAGCACGAGAGAGGGAACACAAGTGGGAGTGGGTGAGGGAGAAGCAAGCTTCCCGCTGAGGAGGGAGCCTAATGCAGGGCTTAATCCCAGGACCTTGGAATCATGACCTGAGCAAAACGCTTAACGACTGAACCACCCAGGCACACCAAGTTTTCCCTATTCTTTTAAGAGTATGTTCAACATGGGGGCTTTTGCTATCTGCTATTTTGCCAGCCATCTTCCAAGTCAGATTTCAATAATATCATGAACCATAACCTTTTGTTTCAAAATTGGTTCTTTGCAGGAAATCAAAGGTGGAAGAGTATCTATATGAAATATTGATTTTTTTTAAAAGACCTCACTTTCTTTTGTCCTTTCTCCCTTCTTTCCAAAAGCTGAAAGGCAGTATTAGTGAAATTGTTAACAGTCTTGAAAAAGCCCATTCTAGATGCTGTCTTCCATTTAGGTTTGCTCACTTTTCTCTCCTGGATTATGATAATATGGTTTTAATACCATTTCATCTCAAGTAATTCTATTTGTTGAGCAATTAACATTTCTGTTTTTCAAACCATTTTAAACCATCACATGCATATACTTAAAGTATTTTAATAAAATTACATTAACTCACAATTTTTTTCTTTGAGATGGCCTATAAAGCAATAGTCCTATCTAAAATGAAGTGCAATTTTAAGACATAAATTTGGAAAGTATGTTACTTTTATCTTATTTTGAATTTCTAAGGGCATATTTTCATTATATAATGTCCTATAAAAATACTAATAGTAGTTATCTATTATGGAATACCCACCTCTGCCATGCACTGCTTTACAGAAAGTGTAATAAAGACCTCTGTGAGATAAATGGGACCACTCTGGACTAAACGTGTTTCCCAAAAATTTGTATGCTGAAGCCCTAACCCGCAGTGTGACTCTATTTTGAGATATAACTTTTAGGAAGTTATTAAGGGTAAATGAGGTCATAAGGGTAGGATCTTAATCCAATAAGATTGGTCAACTTTTAAGAGGAGAAGAGAGTGATCTCTGTCTCTCTCTGCTTGTGATGTGCATGCCCCGAGGAAAGGCCATGCGAGGCCAGGATACAGCAAGAGGGTGGCTATCTGTAAACCAGGAAGGGAGACCTCAACATGCTTCCAACCTCCAGAACCATGAGAAAATAACTATCTGATGTTTAAGCTACCCAGTCTGTGGTATGTTGACTATTACAGTGACTGTCTCCATTTTGTGGACTAGGAAGCAGACAGAGCCACTGGTATTTGAACCTAAATATGTTTGACTATAAAAGCCCACTCTTTGGACTACCCTTTGACTTTTAAGCCAGCAAATAATGAATATAGATAGCCTTTTAAAACAATACCAAGCACTTCATCTGTTGCTGTTTCTTTGCATTTTAATTTTTACTAGGTTTATCAGATATCACAAAGGCAGTTGATTTTGTTCATTCCTATTCATTATCATCTGATTTTTGTGTTCTAGTAGGATGTTATTATTTGAGCTTTCAGAATTCCAGGTTAATATTTTAAAATGTAGCTAATCTTTTTGAAATTGCAATGTTGAAAAAAATCCAAGAAGATTTACTATTGCTGTATTTGCTTGTTGTAAAACATATTAAATACAAAATATCCAGTTTTGTGCCTGAAACTAGTTGGCAGTGTCCCATTAAGCCATATTAAAATTAACTTCTATTAATTGGATTAGAAATTCAGTGAGAATGACAGCTGCTAGTGCCTTTTGCAGTTACTTTGTTTCTCTACAATCCATATGGCAGAAATCACATAATGCTTTTATCCCCATTGAAATAAACACTTGAGATAAAAAGGTTTAACTCAACATGATCAGGGCATGTGTACTTGTTTTTCTTTAATTAAAAAAGAGGGTTTTTTGTGTAAAAACTGAACTTTTTTCCTCTCTTTTACAGGTTTTCACCAGCCATATTTTTATATCTGATTAGCATTGTTCCATCATTATGGCTTCTTGAAATGCACGATGAGACCCAGGTATGTCCCTTTGGAAAGTAGGAAAGTGGAATATTTATCAGTAAACTACTTTCATACTATAATCTAATTTATTTCAGAAATGCACTTCTCAAAGGAATTGGAGTTATCAAGAATTGAAAAAGTAAGAGGCCATTAGCAAAAGAAAGTGAATTCATGATCTATCAAAACCAATAAAAATGTTACAGTTAAGAGTTAAAATTATATAATTAATTAGCAACTTACGTTAAATATCTTGTTCTTAAGCACTCCTGACCTCAAATATGCTAGAGTTTTTTACATGGGGTATGGGAGGGTTGTGTGTAAAAATTTGGTTTTAAACTTTACAGATTCAATGAATTCCTATATTGTACTGAAAATGGGCAGGGCTCAATAATCTAGCATCCTGTAAAATAAAAGTAGCAGAAATTAAAAAGAAACCCCATGTCTAGACTCTGCTATGTAAATGCAATCAAACTTGGAGGGGCTACTAAAAACAGTTTGTCTTAAAATACAGGCCTTACAGATTACAAAAGATTCCTTTTTGAGGGTCCCATGAGATGTTTTAGTGAAATAGGTATTCTACTCTGGAGCCAGATATGAAGAGTTAAAAAGAGTATGAGATCTACCATTGGGAGAGGTGGGCTACATGTATAAGGACTGACTTAAAAAATAAACAGTGGCTTCCAATGAAAGTCCCTAATCTATACAGAGAGAAAGAGCCACTGGTTTTTAAGTGAGTTGCGTCTTAGATGGGCAGCCCCAGGTATCAGGATCTGGATTAGATTCACAATCTATTGCTATTAATGCTCCTGTACCACACTGCAAAAGGCAGACTCCAGCTGATGCCAGCCTGGACTTCACATCTTCTGGGTCAGGTTATAGGGCTATGTTATAGATAAGCTGTAGTTATGATATAATATTATTATAGTACTTTCACTGATACAGTGCATTATTCAAGATAAGACTTTGGCCCTATACAGATTTCTTTGCTGCAGTTGGTCATTTTATAGTAAAGTTAAGCCTCTGATGTATGTTTCAGATATCCAAACCTTGTCTGGAAAATGCTTGCTCCAGATTTTAGGCACACACAGGGGAATTTAGTTCTATGGACTATTTCTGAAGAATTCACAAGCACATACCAATAAAATAGGCACGAGGAAAACATTTATCTGCTTTAAATCCCCTGTTTAAAAATATTAAAGTCATAGGCTATCTCTATGACTGTAGTAAAATATTTTTGTAGCACTAGATTGGCTGGTTCAAGTTATCATGGTTTTTAAAAACCATGCCGTAAGGAGTTAGGGGACTGTTTCAATTTCCTTACTACTTACTACTTTTAGGGGTATGGAAATAAGCTCTGGTGATTTGAATCATTTCTTTCTTTCACATCCAATTCTATAACATGACTATCATCCACAATAACAATTCATTTCCCCAAATGCTTTTATAATATAAATGTGTTGCACAGTTAATTGATATACAGGTCAAATCCCATTACAACAAATAGCATGCAACCAAAAGCTCTCTTTTTAATAAAAAAAGATTTTTTGAGCCCCAGGCAGTACCTCTCTAATTTTCGTACTACAAAAGAAATTGGACCTTTAGTTGTAATGGATTTGACTCATTTTGACACTAAGAATTAAAATGAATGCCCAAAGATTGAATTGGGCAGGGTGGGCAGAGATGGAAGTAGAAAAAAGTAAGCGTAAGAGAGACAAAACAGTATTGGAATTGCATTTAAAGAAATGAGAAATGGCAGAATAAAGGAAGGTACAGCAATTCTTAGTCCATTCATTTAAAAAAATTTGGTTGTGATAATAACCACTTTTCTTTATGTAGTCCTTTCTTTCAAAGTATTTTCAAATACATTTTCTCCTTTATGAACTCATTAACTCCATGAGTTAGGCATGTTATATACATTTCTACTTTACAGAGGAGGGCGCCAAGACAGAAACGTTAAGTAATTTTCTCAAGGTCACACAGCTAATCAATAACAGTCCTGGGGCTTAGCACCTAGGTCTTAACCCCTACTCTGTTAAACCACACTGCCTTTCTCAGTTATGTGTTCTATGTTTTAGAGGAGTTATCAAAATTACCTGATTTTTTTTTCATGACAGGAGAGTGATTTAATTTCTTTTCACATTGTCCATGTATTCTACATCCTAAATGCTCTAACCTATGTCTTGGCATTAGGAAAACATCCTGACCTATCTCATGAAGACATTCATTCCTCCTAGGTGATCAGTTCTATTCCTTCATTTCTGCATCTGCCTAGGTCCACATGACTAGAAACAAGATGATTATGACAACAGTTATGACCATAATTCTTAGGTCTATTTATGAAGTGGCAGAATTAAAGCAATGGAAACTTTCTGGTCTTGATAGGGTTAGGTTAGGGTCTGGTTTGACCCAAAGGAATATTCATGAAGCTAATAAGAGTTTTTAAGACCCATGAAAAAGTGGTTTGTTTGTACCCAGATCATTTAAATGAACTCATCTATACAATCCTAAATGGAAATAATATTACCATAAAAACAATACAAGCCAGGTTAGGTTGTAGGAATCAAACCAGTTGATCTTTGCAGTCCTAAGCAGCTGTCACTTAAAGGAAAAATTTCATCAATTTATAACAAGTAGAATTACAAGAATGGAATGGGACTCAGTTGCAATATCATAATATGGACTACAAGCTATTGGCCACTGCAGGGCAGATGAAGTTGTTGTTTTTTTTGTTTTGTTTTGTTTTGTTTGTAATAATCAGATGCCTATGGATTTTTGGTGCTAAGGATAAAAAAAACATATCAAGGTCACCACTTTTAATAAATAGATTTCATGCCTATGGAATAAAGTGGTCAAAATTATTTCCTCTTGCCCTTTTGATTCTCACAAAGCTACTCTGCAATGAGGATTTGTTGCTTGGTTCAAAGATTTAATTTTTTATCTTCATTATCTTTCCATGGAGTCTTAGCTGCACAGAAAAAAAAAGTGTGCAAACAGCTGGATTTTTGCTCCTAGAGATATGGCACATGGCCATTTTTCCCAAGTATTCTTGTCATTTCACCCATAACACTAGTTGTTTTGATGGGGAGTAGAAAAAAATAGCTTCTTGACAGGCTTTCTTTTATTTTTTCAAGTAGCTTATAGATTGATTGATGTAGTATCTAGACTAATTAAGAAAAATACACTTCTTACAGCATTAGCATTTTAAAAAAATACTTTCTAAGTCCAAATATGTGAGTGTGGTTATGCGGTGGTGATGATGATGGTAGTCATGTGTGTATATGTATGTGTATGTTTCAAAAGTACATTAGCCTTGCAGGTGTTTGAAAAAAATCAACGTTTTTTTAACTTTTTTTTTAATTTGTGAAATAATCATTAGTTACACTTATATCTTCAAGTACCACTCTTTTTCTCTCTTACATATTTTTTCTCTACCTCAGATTCCTAGTATCTGAATAAAAATCATGCACAGTTAACTTGTAGAAATTTACATGCAAAATGAAGGAACAAAAAGAGAAAAACATCAAGTTTGGGTCTTTGTCAAAGTTTCCATAAACCTAAGTTGACCTCCAAACTGACACTAAACTACATATTTTAATAGAGGAACATGTTGATTTTTTTTATTGTCTCAGTGTTTAACAGGCAAAATTGAAAACAATTGGATTACCTGCTTAAGCAAATGTTATTTTAGATAAATATCCTTCTGGACAAGAAATAACGTCTTAGAATGGATGTTCTGACCAGATCATACATGTTTTCATGTTGTCATTATTGATTTGGTTGTTCTACAACTGGTCCAGGGTTCAAAAAGGAACCCCAGTTATTAGTCTGTGAATTGTACAGCTCTCAAATACCAACAGAGTTTTTCACAGAACCAGAACAAACAATCCTAAAATTTGCATGGAACCAGACTCTGAATAGAATAAGCAATCTTGAAAAAGGAAAGCAAAGCTGGAGGCATTACAAGTCCAGACTTCATGTTATATTACAGAACTGTAGTAATCAGAACAGTGTGTTACTGGAACAAAACAGGATACATAGTTCAGTAGAACAGAATAGAAAACCCAGAAGTAAACCCATAATTATATCATCAGTTAATCTTCAACAAAACAGGAAAGAATATCCAATGGGAAAAAACAGTCTCTTCGACGCCTGATGTTGGGAAAACTGAACAGTAACTTACAGAAGGAGGAAACTGGATCACTTTCTCACATCATACACAAAAACAAATTCAAAATAGATTAAAGACCTAAATATGAGACCTGAAACCATTAAGTCCTACAACAGACACTAAATTCTTTGACATCTGCCATAGCAACTTTTTCTAGTTATGTCTCCTAAGGCAAGGGAAACAGAAACAGAAACAAAAATAAACTATTGGGATTACATCAAAATAAAAAGGTCTGCACAGTGAAGGATACAATCAATAAACTTAAAAGCCAGTGTATGGAATGGGAGGAGATATTTGCAAATGACATATCTGTTAAAGGGTTAGTATCCAAAATATATGAAGAACTTAGAAAATTCAATACCCAAAAAACAAATATCCCAATTTAAAAAAATAATGGATAGCAAAATGAGAGGAAAATTTCATTTGCATTTTAAGAAGGAATCCTAAATGGCATGTATTTTAGCACCAGACCTAAATGTCTTATTCATTATAATTTGTGGTCAATCATCGGGAACAAAGCCTCAGGGTACAGTCCAAATGCAGTCATTAAGTACTAACTATGAAAGTTAAGAGGAATTCAGTGACTGCACATTTAGATAACTGCTTTAAAATGCATTGGATCGGGTGCCTAGGTGGCTCAGTCAGTTAAGTGATTGACTCCTGATTTTGGCTCAGTGCATGATCTCAGGGTCTTGAGATCAAGCCCCACGTTAGGCTCCATGCTGAGCCTCCTGGAGCCTGCTTAGGATTCTCTTCCTTTCCCAGTACCCCTTCCCCACTCTGCTCACATAGGCTATCTAAGACGATAGATAGATAGATAGATAGATAGATAGAGCCATAAATAAAAATACATTGGATAGCATAAAGAAAGTGGATTATATACCCATAGTTCTTAATTCTCAGCTGAAGAAATACATTGCTCCCCACTTATCCATGAGGGATAAGTTCTAAGTTTCCCCAGTGGATGCCTAAAAATGTGTATAGTATCAAAGTCAATATACACTGTTTTTTCCTAAACGTATATACTTATGATAAAGTTTAATTTATAAATTAATCACAGCAAGAGATTAAAAATAGCTAATAATAAAATAGAACAGTTAAATAGTGTACTACAATAAAAGTTATGTGAATGTGGAAAAAGAAATGGGTAGAAGACATAAACAGACATTTCTCCAAAGAAGACATCCAGATAGCCAATAGATCTATGAAAAGATGTTCATCATCACTTACCATCAGGGGATTATAGATCAAAACTACAGTGAGATATCACCTCACACCTATCAGAAGGGCTAAAATCAACAACACAAGAAACAACGGGTGTTGGTGAAGATGTGCAGAGAAAGGAACCGCTGTGCACTGTTGATGGGAATGCAAACTGGTACAGCCAATGTAAAAAGCAGTATGGAGGCTCCTCAGAAAGTTAGAAATAGATCTACCTTATGATCCAGCAGTTGCACTACTGGGTATTTACCCAAAGAATTAAAAAAACACTAATTCAAAGGGATACATACACCCCTATATTTATAGCAGCATTATTTACAATAGCCAAGATTTGGAAGTAGCCCAAAGCATCCACTGACAGAAGAATGAATAAAGAAGATGTGGCATATATATATATATATATATATATATATATATATATATATATATATATTCAGCCACAAAAAAAGAATGAAGTGTTGCCTTTTGCCATTTTCAAGGACATGGATGGAACTAGAGAGCATAATGTTAAGTTAAATAAGTTATTCAGAGAAAGACAAATACCATTTATTTCACTCATGGAGTTTAAGAAAGGAAACAAGTGATCAAAGGGAAAAAATGAAAGACAAATGAAGAAACAAACTATAGAGAACAAACTGATATTCACCAGAGTGGAGGTGGGTGGGGGAGTGGGGGAAATTGGTGACGGAGATTAAGCAATGACTTGTTATGATGACCACCAAGTGATGTATGGAATTGTTGAGTCACTATATTGTAACCTGAAACTAATATAATACTCTGTGTGTACTAACTGAAATTAAAATAAGAAGTTAAAAAATTCTACAGCTCTGTACAATGAACTTGGAGACTACATCCTCATAGACTTGTGGGAAAATAAAATGTGTATAGTTGATTTTCATCTCATATTAATTAAAAAATGGTTTTCTATTTTAAGGCTATAACCTGAATTTTGGAAATACTTGTGCATATTATGTAAATATACATATCTACTCAATCTCTTAGATAATGGAAGCCATTTTAAGTTTTACATACTGCGGGTGTTTTTTTTTAACATATTGGCTTTGTACCAAATTCTTAGTATTGCAGTAGCCAATCTGAAGGAACATCACAAAATTCCAGTAGCAAAGAAAACTTCAATCAAACTCTGATATCAAGTGACCAAGACAATGGAGCAGATGATCTCATTAGGACGGTGAGGGATTTTTCCACTGTATTTTAAAGGATCTAGGAAATCACCTTTCATTCAGAGAATAATGTGCTCTACACCTTTCAGCTCATTCTTCCCTAAGGAAATTTGCCAGTTGTTTAATCATTTGGCTCAGGAATTTATGAAATAATTGTATTTTTATTTATTAAACACATTTAATATACATAATAGTCACATATATCTTATATATGTTAATAGATATATTTAACTTGCAGCATTAAGTAGCCTTTAACAGGTCAGATATTACATACACAAGGTGAGATACATATTATTTGTGAATGAATGATATACTTAAAAGTTTGAGACCTGGCCTATATATTTTTAAGAGTGTATATTAACAAAATAGGGACGATTTCCAGCCAAAATGAGTTTTTGTTTTTTGTTCTTCACTTGCCTGATATTTGTCAAACTAACCATGGCCTATTATAAAATGGTATATGGGAGAGACTCAAGGCCCAGACCCCTCCCTACCAATAAGTCACATTTTCAACAATATGATAGATTATTGATTCTAAGAGGTTTAATTGAATTAGCCTCAGATTCTAATTCAAGCTCCAATCACAGCTGACTGATATCACTTTGAACAAGTCACTTAATCACTCTGTATCTCAGTTTTTCATCTAATTGAAAATATTAATGTTCACCCTGCCTAGTATGCTTCCTGTGAGAATCAAGTAGGATGTATGTGAAGTCCAATAGAAAAAATATGAAACACTGTGAAAATGAAAAATCATTGATCTTCACGCATGGCTTCAATCAGGTTAGCATCCTGCCTTGTCCTTTATCCTCCCTCTACCTCTACACTCAACATCAGTAAGTCATCAATAGGGGTAATAAATTGGTTTTGCATAGACATAGCTAAGTTACTTGTATAAATCAGTGGGAATCAACTATCCAAGCCACTGGAGACCTACAATCCCATAGTCTTTAAAAGATTATAGACTCTAGGGTTGCCTGGGTGGCTCAGTGGGTTAAGCCTCTGCCTTCAGCTCAGGTCATGAACTCAGGGTCCTGGGATTGAGTCCCGCATTGGGCTCTCTGCTTGGAAGGGAGCCTGTTTCCTCCTCTCTCTCTGCCTACCTCTCTGCCTACTTGTGATCTCTCTCTGTCAAATAAATAAATAAAATATTTTTAAAAAAAAGGTTATAGACTTTAGGGCCAATAATATATTTTAAAACTTATTTGGAAATTAAATTGGCAAGAGATATCATTCAGAATCCATGAAAGGGATGTAAATTTTTCTCTGAGTTCAAGATTAAGGGCAGAATAAAATTTGGTTGCTAGTTTATGGATTTTTCAATAGTATGTTAAATATTCAGAATAAAAATAATAACTACAGTTAATCTCTTTCTTTGCATTTAGATAATGAATAAACATTATTATACATTTTTTATTTGATGTAGTAGTGCTCTAAGCCAATAAAAAACAAGAGATTTGTACTATGTTAAAATATTCCCAGATTAGTAAATTCAGACTTGAAATCCCTGAAAGAAAAATACAGGATTTTTTTGTGTGTTATTTTAATATGGTATTTAAACAGTTTTGCTGTGTGCAATACTTTGTTATGGAGAAGAGTAAAATGAGAAATGATCTTTAAAACATCATCAAATTGGCTCTTTAAGTATCAAATGCTACAATCCTACTAGCAAATGTGAGGTTTAAATTACTTCTTTTTATAAGGCTGCCCCCTTTTACGGACCATCTTAGCCTCTTTATCCCCCCAGAATGTCCAGTTGAAAGGAGTTTTATTTTCTTTAGTAAGTGAGGAATCATTTTTCTGAAAATGACCTTCCACAAAAGCTAACTCTTGATTGAAAGCCATGGTGAAGAAAGCATATCTCTCCAAGGTGGTACCTCACAGTCTTCTCTCTGTATGACATTTTTGTTACACAGGCCAAAGTTTTTGTAAATAACTTATCTACAGTATGTGAGAAAGTTTGGACTTTGGGACTCCATCAGACATTCTTGTTAATGCTCATAATTGGAAGATGGCTTCTACCCATTGGAGGAGGGATCACTCGGGACCAACTCTCTCAACTTCTCCTTATGTTTGTGGGGACAGCTGCTGACATACTGGAATTTACAAGTGAGACCCTGGAAGAACAAAATGTAAGGTAAGCAGGCCTACGAGGTCAGGACCCCCATACTTGTTTATTTATATTCTACACAAATAAGGATTTTCAGTCTATTATATGTCCAATGAAAGAATCATAGAATTTCCCAATGTTCAGATACATATTAGGTACCAGCCAGTATATATATATATATATACATACATATGTGTATATGTATATATACGTGTGTGTGTGTGTGTATATATATATATATATATATATATCTGAACTTTCTGCTGAAGAAAAAGGCAAGTAATATTTCCTTTGGGTGAGAACAGAAAAACTCTATACTTCTGCATGACCATGTGTTAGGTGGGGCCATGGTTGTTAGAAAACCTTCAGGAGGTGGAATGATCATCCATAGTTCCTCTCTCATGTCCTCAAGTGTCCTGAAATGCAGCCAATCATAAAATTCTCTTCTAGAGCATAGCATAGCCACAATTCCAGGAAAGCACCTAGAAAAGACAGAGAGTAATCTCTCCTCTCTACCTAGCTGGGAATTTATATTCTCGGGTGTGAATGTAGAATGGGGCAGATTAGGTTTATTTTACTAAATTTCATTTTTAGTCAGTTTTGTTCAAAGTGCCTAAAGGCCTTCTGGTATAGATGCCTATAAATTAAAACTTATTGAGTTGGTACTTTTATTTTTGCCACAAGCAAATAAACTCAGAATCCATGATCACATCTGTTTATGGAACCACTTTCTTACCTTTAGGGATTTAAGTCTCACTGCCTGAATGTACTTTCAGCTTGGGTTGTTTTGCACTATGCTATAAAAATAAATTGCAATGAAGCTGGCGTTTAATGCTACAGTTTACTTTATGCTGTGTTTCTCAAATAATGAAACATAAAGCTGAGCAAAATACTCTAACTTACTGAGTAAACTTAATATCCCAATCATAGCACAAAGTATATCTGTAACCAGGGGTTACCTTTACATGATCATTTCCTGTATCAGTTATACTAATTTTTCTTATACTTTATTAAGTAGACATAGAATTTTAAAAGGAATACAAATTAAGTTGATCTGTTGTCCACAAAATATTGATGTTAATTTTGTAACATTAATATCTTATATTTGGTCAGTACATTGTATAACAAATTCTCAGATACTTTAAAACACTTGTAATACAATGGAGTTACAAGAAAACCATGAAGAAATCATAACCAAGAACACAAAAACAATAAATAACTACAGGCACAGTGACAAGGACATAAAACAATAAATATGACTAGCTCTACCTATATAGAAATAAACATGCTTAATATCTAGGGAGATGAGAGGGATATGGGGTAGGAAATGGAGTATTCAGGAGGGATATGTTTTGTGGGGCTGGTAATATAAATGTGAGAAATGCCAAACTTGGCTACTTAAATGTTCTATTTATTAGGCACATCCACAAATAACACCAACATGCATTTTATAGATCAGTGTTTGCCAATAAATGTTAAATGTTCAATAAGTCAATCAATAAAATCTTAATTTCCCAGAAAAAAAATCTTTGAAAATAATGAGGCATTCATTAATTCATCAACTGCAGATTGATTATCCAGTATGTACCAGGCAATGTGCTAGGTGGAGACTGGGAGCAAATGGTAAGTGGTGAGAGAAATTCTGGACACACTGCCCTCTCCCAGTGTAGGTGATTTCAATTCAGCAATTTCTTCTGCCACATACAAATTAGTCATATGTTTCAAAAATCTTTTTTTCTCATTTTAAACTTGCATTATATTCTGAGAAGGGATCAAATAAATTAGTACACCATGGTTATTGTTTTAAAATTTCTTTTCAGGCTTCATGGTCTCAGACTTGAGTCATTTTATTCTTAATATAACTGCATTGTATCAGTGTGTATGTAGTCTCCACTCCCACATGTCTCCATCACTCCAAAGTCGAGGCCCAGAAGAACCTAGAATTTTTTCTCCCTCTTAAAACTCACCTTCTGACTCATAATTTTGTCACTGGTCTCATCTATACTGTAAGAATTGACACAGCAAATATCTGTCTCTTCAAAGGACAGACAAACTCACACTTTCCCCTTTAGATTCAAAAAAGAAAATCATGAAAAATAAATTTAATGTACTCATAAAAGATGTTCACTTGTTTGGCTTCTTCATTATAACCCACTTAGCATTTACCTATTTTTATAACATTTTATTTTCTATTTTATTTTATTCCATAATTTGGGCTGAAAGATTTAGGAGAAAATCTTCAATAATGTGTACACTGAAATGATGTCTACTTCTCTTTCCTGTATCCTTGCTAAATACCTGAAATCCAATTTTTTTTAACTTAAGTCAATTTCTTTCCATATGCCCACTTTAAGTTCATTTGACTAATTCTTATGAATTTACATGGACTTGTGAGATGCTACAAATTTTTTTAAAGATTTTATTTATTTATTTGACAGAGAGAGATCACAAGTGGGCAGAGACGCAGGCAGAGAGAGAGAGAGAGAGAGAGAGGAGGAAGCAGGCTCCCCGCCTACCAGAGAGCCCAATGCGTGACTCGATCCCAGGACCCTGAGATCATGACCTGAGCCGAAGGCAGAGGCTTAACCCACTGAGCCACCCAGGCGCCCCGTTACAAATTTTTCTTAAGAGCTTGACTTTACCCACCAGAAAATTAAACTATTCTGTGGTTCAATGATATTTAGTAAATTTATTGATATGCAACCATCATGAGAATCTAGATTCATTGTAGCTGGTTGGAGTCAATTCTCATTCCTCCCATGACCAACCCTAAGCAACCCCGATATGCTTTCTTTTGGTACCGAGTCTCCTTTTCCAGAAGTTTTTTGTAAATGGGATCATAAAATATGTAGCATTTTGTGTGTGGCTTTTTCACTTAGCATGTTTTGTGCATGTATTGGTAGTGAGCTCCTTTTTAATTGCTGAATAGTATGCATATACCACATGCATACACCACATTTTATTTGTTCATTCAATAGTTGATATACATGCATATTGCTATCTTCTTGCTATTAAGAATGATGTTGCTTATAAACATACACTAAAATCCTTTGAATAGATCGGTTTTCACTTTTTCTTGGGTCTATACCTAGGATTAGAATGAATGGGTTTATGTTAACTACATGTTTAACTTTTTAAGAAACTCCCAAACTGTTTTCCGAAGTGGCTGTACCTTTTTATATTCCATTCCTTCACATCCTCACCATTTTTTTCAATATTTTGATTATGACCATTCTATTGGGTTCTTGTGGTATCATATTGTAGTTTTCATTTCTGTTTCTCTAATGACTGAATGAACATCTTTCCATGTGCTAATTAGCTAATCCTATATCTTCCTTCAGTGAAGTGTCTGTTCAAATTTTTGCCCATTTTGGGGGGTTGGATTGATTTTTTGTTGTTGAATTGTAAGAGATTCTAAGAGTTCTCTATATTCTTTATATTGTGGACCAAAGTCCTTCATTAGACACATAAATGTGAAGTTTTTTCCCCAGTATACAGCCTGCTTTTCATTTCGTCATTTAAAAAGTCTTTTTAAATTTCTTTATTTAAATTCAATTTAATGAACATATCCTATTAGTTTCAGAGAATTTAGTGATTTATCAGTTGCATACAACAACCAGTGCTCACAACTCCATGCCCTCAACCCACATACCCTCCAGCAACCCACATACCCTCAGTTTGTTTCCTATAGTTAAGAGTCTCTTAAGGTTTGCATCTGTCTCTGTTAAAAAAAAAAAAAAAGAGTATTTAAAAAAAATTTTTTATAAAGTCCCATGTATCTTTTTTTAAAATTTTAAGTAGTGTTTTGGGAGTCATACCTAAGAGATATTTTCTTCACCCCAAATCAGAAATATTTCCCTCTATAATATTCTGACTTGACTTTTGTGTGTGTGTAGTAAGGATCTAAATTTGTGTTTTGTCTTATTTTGTCTCGTTTTTTGCACTGTCCCAGAACATTTTTTGTCCTACCTGAGACCAATTGTCTCTGCAATATTTGTTGAAAAGACTACCCTTTCCCTATTAAATTTCCTTGATATCTTTGTCAAAAATCAATTGGCAACATATGTTAGAGTTATTATAGACTTTCTATTGTATTCCATTGCTCTATATATTTATCCTTATGCCAGTACTACACTATTGTGATTACTGGAATTTTAAGGTAAGTTTGAAACTAGATGCTGTAAATCTTCTAACATTGTTCTTTTAATTTTTGGGAGTGAGGGGCTATCCTAGGTCCTCTGTATTTCTGTTTAAGTTATGATCAGCTTGTCAAATTCTACAAAATAATCCTGCTGGAGTCTTGATAAGGATTGTATTAAATTTAAGCAGCAAACTATGAAGAAATGACATCTTAATATTAAGTCTTTTAATGTGTGAACATGAATTATCTCATCATTTATTCATATATCCCTTAATTTCTCTCAGCAATGTTTTATAATTTTCAATATGTAGGTCTTGTCCTGCTTTTCCTAAACTTATTCTTAAGTATTTTATTCTTTTCTATAGAATTATTTTCTTAATTTCATAATATCATTTTCGTGTTTTTATTGGTACTACATAGAAATACAATTGATTTTTGTATGATGATCTTATACCCAGCAATAATGTCAACTTCTTTATTAGTTTTGTATATTCCTTAGTATTTCTGACTTACAGGATAATGCCTTTTGTAAGTAAAGGTAGCTTTCATTCTTTCTAGTCTGTATGATTTTAATTAATTTTTCTTTATTACACTGGCTAGGATTTCTAGTAAAATGTTAAATAGAAGTGTAAGAGTGGGCATTTCAATCTCAAAGGATAAACATTGTCTTTCACTATTAAGGATGATGTGTTAAGTATAGGTTTTGTGCAGATACATTTTGTAGATGCCCTTGATCAGTTGGAGGAAATTCCTATTTATTTCTAGGTTACTGAGGGTGCCTTCTTTCCTCCCTTCCTTCCTTCCTCCCTTCCTTCCTTCCTTCCTTCCTCTCTCTTTTGGACATTGGATTTTGTTAAATTATTTTTCTATTTTTATCAAGATTATTCTGTCATGGTTGTTTTCATTCTATAAATATGGTATATTAAAACTTTCAGATGCTAAACCAACTTTGACTACCTGGGATAAATTGAACTTGATTATGGTGTATAAAGGGTTCAGTGTATCACTGATATGGATTTGCTTACATTTTATTAGTAATTTTTATATCTATTCTCATGAGCATATTGATCTATAGTAATATTTTTCTAATGGTGTGTTTTTCTCGTTTTAGTATTAGGATAATATTGGACTCAGTGAATGCCTCAGGAAGCATCCCTTCTTTCTTTATTTTCCAAAAGCTTTGTAAAGGATTAGTACTTTTTTTTCTTTGAATATTTTATAGAATTTACCTATGAAGCCATCTGGGCCCAGATTTTACTTTTGGGAAGATATTTTATTACAAATTCAGCATAATTATTTCATTATAAGCCTACTCAGTTATTCTATTTCTTCCTGAGTAAACTTTGATTACATTTTTCTTTTTTATTCCTAAGAATTTCTCCATTTCAAATAAATTATCTAGTTTTGCATATAAAGTTCTTAATATTAGTTTTTTTTTTATATTATTCCCTTAAATCTGTGTCAGTTTCTATAGGGTCACTTATTATGCCCCATTTTATATTCTGAGTTGGTCATTTGTGTCTTCTCTGTTTTTTGTTTCTTGTTTGTTTGTTTTTTTAGATTTATCAATTTTGTTGATGTTCTAAAATAACCAACTTTTGATTTCATTGATTTTTCTCTATTGTTATTCTGTTCTCCATTTCATTGATTTGTGCTCTGATGTTTAATTTTTCCTTCCTTCTGCTTGCTTTGGATTTAATTTGCGCTTTTTCCCCCAGTGTCTTAAGATGGAAGCTTAGATTATTGATTTGAGATCTTTCTGCTTTTCTAACATGACATTCAAAGCTACAGATTTCCCTCTAACTGTTGCTTTATCTGTGTCCCATAAGCTTTAATATGTTATCTTTTTGTTTAATATGGTTCAAAATATTTTCCACTGTGATTCATCTTTCGGCACATGGGTTATTTAGAAATAAGCTATTTAATTTCCATATTGAGATTTCCCAAATTTCTTTCTGTTGTTTTCTATTTTAGTTCTGCTGTAGTCTTTAAATTATTTTAATCTTTTAAAAATCTATTGAGACTTATCTTATGACCTAGTGTATGGCTTATCCTGGAGAATGTTCTACATATACTTGAAAAAATGTGTAATTATCTGTTGTTTGGTTAAGTGTTCTGTAAATGTCAGTTGTGTCATGTTGGTTATTAGGCTATTTAATTCTTCTGTATCCTGATTTGGTCAGTCCAATGATTTGGACTGCTTTTTTTGTGTAGTTGTTCTATCAATTTTTGAGAGTGGGACATTGAAATCTTCAACTCTAGTTGTTGAATTATCTATTTCCTTTTTCAATACTGTCAGTTTTTGCTTTAAGTATTTTGAGTCTCTGTTTTTAGGTGTGCATACGTTAATTTTTTAAAACATCCTCCTGAGGAAGTAACTATTTTTTCATTATGTAGTGTCACTCTTTCTCTAGTAATAATGTCTCTAGTAATATGTCTGAAAGTCTATTTTGTCTCATATGAACTTAGGTACTCTATTCTCTTGTGATACTGTTGGCATGGTATATTTGACTGTGATGTATGTCGATGTAGTTCTCCTTGTCTCCTTAACCTTACTACAACTTTGTTGATTGTTGATCTTGGATCTGTAAATTGTGTTTTTCCTCAAATTTAGGAATTTTCAGTCATTGCCTATTCAAACATATTTTCTGGTCTATTCTCTTGCCCTCCTTATGAGTCTCCTATTAAAAATAATATGCTTAAATGTGTTCCGTAGGTTTCTGACACTCTGTTTTTTCTCCCATCCATTTTACTTTCTTTTCATCAATTTGGATAATTTTCTTTGATTTACCTTACAGATCACTGATTCTTTCTTCTACTCTCTCAAATCTATGTGCAGACTCAAATTGTAGAGTATACCTGTGAATTTTTCATTTTGGGTCTCATATTTTCAACTACAGAATTTCTGTTTATTTTTACAGTTTATATATCTTTATTTAGATTATCTGTTTGTTGAGTCATTGTCATCATATTTTTCTTTAATTTGTGGAACATAGTTTTATTTTATTGTTTGAACATACTTATAATAGTTGCTTTGATGCCTTCATCCATTAAGCCCAACATCTGAACCCCATTAGAGTCAGTTTCTATTGATTTTTTTTTTCCTGAGTATAGGTCAGCCACTATTTTTTTTTTGATGTTTTATATTTTTGGTGGAAACTGGACATTTTAGATTATATTTTGTAGCAATGTATTATCCTCAAGCTTCCCCTGTACTTTAGGTTTCTGAGTGTTGTTGTTTTAGTTGTCTCAGTAAATTTTCTGAACTTAATCTAAGGAATCTCTCATCCCTTAGACTGTAGCCACTGATGTCTCTGCCCCTTTTTTTTTTTTTTTTCTAATCCTTCTTTTTCTTGTTTGTTTTTAGTATGGCCTATTAGGATTGTAGCTATGACTACAGAGCTTGTGATTAGCCAATGATTTGGACAGGATTTGTGATCAAACACTTCAAGCCCTTATCAACTATGCTCTCTGCCAATGGATCTGTGTATGAATTGGATAGCACATTTAAATTCAGAAAGTTTTCATATATATTCAGTTTTCAATTTCCACTGGGTTTGCATTGATCTTCCTGACACATATCTGGCATATGTGGAGACATTATCTAGCCCATCTAAGGCTCTTATTTTCAAAATCTCTCCTTAAAATTCAAGTTCGTCTAGCATTCACCCCAACTGGGATTGCAACCATAAAGAAGCAAGGCTGTGGTCTCCCCCATTTATTTCCAACAAAGTTTATTACTCTTGCTGACCACACCTCTAAGCATAAGATTTCACAATCCACTCCAAGCCAAATCAGCACACTATGGCCATGAGGGGCCTCTGGTTTTCATTGTCAAACCCTTCCTGGTAAAACTACTATTCTACCAAGACAGCCTTAACATTCCTCTCAGTTTGACTAAACTTTCAAAAGATCTGTTGCAACTAATGAATCATTGGAACAAAACATCAAAAACTAATGATGTACTATATGTTGGTTAACTGAACATAAAAAAAGAAAAGTTTTATGAAAAAATAAAAATAAAAAATGAAGTATTTTTAAAAGTTTTTAAATAAAATGAGGATGATGGCATAAAATTTTAAAAATTAAAAAAAAATCTATTGCTGAGTATAGACCTTTGACTTCCCTTTCCTTATAGCATTTACTTTAGAAAACTTGCAATTATAAGTTATTTCTCTTCCCCTTCAAGATTGTCTTCTTCCAACCTTTTTCTTATTTTACTACCCAGAAATCTTTCTAATGGATGAAAGAGTCATCCCTTCAAAATGTGATCATCAAGAAAGTTAGCACTCCTATCTCTCTGTCTCTTTGTAATGTCAGAACCATAACTTACCTCAGTGCCAATTAGCAAACACACACACAAAAAATGGTCTAATCCTGTTGACCAATCTCCCCTTCTAATGTCATTTAGTAGCTTTGCGCTTAGCTCACTCCAGTGCTTAAAACCTCTGTTGCCTTTTGTTTCAGTGGGGATGAACTCAATATTTCTCTCCTTTTGCAATAATCTACAATAAAGTCTTCCTTGCCTGTTTAATTCTTTCTGATGCAATTTTTCTTTAACATAGCCAAGCTGGAGGGGTGTGAAAATATCCCATGGAAAAGAATGCCTCAAACTCCCACTCTTCTTAACTGAAGTTCTACCAGTTTCTCATAAATAAATGTTATTCAATTTTTTTTTTTTTTGCCTTTGGTTGATTTTTAAGAGATCTGAAGTGGTTATTTTTGACAATTTGTCAAGTATGTTTGTTGCAGAGAGGTTTTTGAACTTTTCATTCTGCTACAGTCATCTTCCAACACTTTTAACAATTCTGAATGTCAGTATCATTGCCAGGAAGAGCTAACTGGTTATTTACACATTTAGAGATAATTTTTAATGTGCAGTCTTTTTTTGAACACAGATCATTTATTAAAGAGGAAAAAGTCTGTTCTCATAACATTACTATTATCTCACTGTATTTGACCACACAAAGGAGAATTTTCCTATGTTTACACTGTATTTTCTTTTCATTTAACTCTTTTTGCTTTTCTTCTAAGGTCAGTTAATACCTCATTTTCTCATTTACTTTTTCTCTTTATTTTTTTCCCTTTTCTGAAGAGGTTGATGATTTTCTAAAAACTAGGTGAATTAGAGGAATCTGAGTGGCACAATCAGTTAAAATTCCAACTCTTGGTTTCAGCTCAGGTCGTTATTTCAGGGCTATGAGATTGCGTCCTATGTTGGGGCTCTGCACTCAGTGTGGAGTCTGCTTGAATTTCTCTCTCCCTCTGCCCCTCTCCCCATACTCACACACACTCTCTCTAAAATAACTAAATATTAAAAAAAAAAAGTAAAAATGAAGTGAATTCTATCCACTGGTTATCTCTTATCTATAGGAACATTTACATGTCCAAAAAAGAAACAGTTTAAGCAAATTAGCAATTTATTACTTTATTTTTACTTTACACCCCAAAAATCTGGTGCACTGATCTACCAAATTCTAGTCTTTTATCCTCCTAATTTTCCAAGTAGAGAAGTGATACTCACATATATAATTATATTTGTCGAGATCTTTTGTCTCTTTATAAATAGAGGCCATTGTGTCTGCCTACATGCTTCTCAGTTGACATTTATGAAGACATTACACATGAGAAAATGGGATGAGACAATTAGGAGAGACAATTACACAATGGAAATAATGTTGAATAAATTTACTCCAAAATTCCTTCACATTTTGAGTGATTGCCATTTAAGCTCAGTGATTTATTTACTTTCCTTTTAACCTTCCTGAGTAACGTTTACTATCTGACTTAGTACACATTTGTCTGCTTTAAAATTCTTCTGGCCATTTTTTCCATATGATAATTGACTCTCTCTGGTTGACTTATTTCACTCAGCATAATCTCTTCCCGTCCCGTCCATGTTGATAAAAAAGTTGTGTATTCATCCTTTCTGATGGAGGCATAATACTCCATAGTGTATATGGACCACATCTTCCTTATCCATTCGTCCGTTGAAGGGCATCTTGGTTCTTTCCACAGTTTGGCGACCGTGGCCATTGCTGCTACAAACATTGGGGTACAGATGGCCCTTCTTTTCACTACATCTGTATCTTTGGGGTAAATACCCAGTAGTGCAATTGCAGGGTCATAGGGAAGCTG
>PISX010011481.1:21712-65235 GCA_004024625.1 Mellivora capensis
TCCCACCAACAGTGTAAGAGGGTTCCCCTTTCTCCACATCCTCTCCAACACACGTTGTTTCCTGTCTTGCTAATTTTGGCCATTCTAACTGGTGTGAGGTGGTATCTCAATGTGGTTTTCATTTGAATCTCCCTGATGGCTAGTGATGATGAACATTTTTTCATGTGTCTGATAGCCATTTGTATGTCTTCATTGGAGAGGTGTCTGTTCATATCTTCTACCCATTTTTTGATATGATTATCTGTTTTGTGTGTGTTGAGTTTGAGAAGTTCTTTATAGATCCTGGATATCAACCTTTTGTTGTAATTTGTACATTGTACATTGTACATTGCAAATGTACTGTCATTTGCAAATATCTTCTCCATTCCGTGGTTTGCCTCTTTGTTTTGTTGACTGTTTCCTTTGCTGTGCAGAAGCTTTTGATCTTGATGAAGTCCCAAAAGTTCATTTTCACTTTTGTTTCCTCCAAAGTTATTTTTGATAAATTTAGTAATATGTTTCTCAACACTCAGAGTTTCCTATATTTTGTGTGTGCTCAGATATTGCATATGCAAAAAATACATGTTTATATTGTAGGGTTAGAATTTCGCTTACTAAGGGCTAGTGTTTGTTTGTTATTTAACCTTATTTTTTAAAATGATAGAATTAGAACAAAAAATTTAAGAGATATGTTCACATAATAAAAATACTACTGCTAACATTGCTGCCCCCGCCGCCACTTGCTACTAGTACTAGGTAATGTTTATCTCTTTCTGCGCTCCAAGTACTGTCCTAGGGTTTTAGTTATGATAAGTTATTTAGTCTTTACAATACACTATGAGGTAGATACTGTCATTATCACCATTTCATAAGTTGAATTGTGGCAGGCAAGAGAAGTTGAGAAGGTCTCAAGGTTATATGGTAATAAAAAATAAAACCTGGGACACCTGGGTGGCTCAGTTGGTTGGACGACTGCCTTCAGCTCAGGTCATGATCCCGGAGACCCGGGATCGAGTCCCGCATCGGGCTCCCAGCTCCACGGGGAGTCTGCTTCTCCCTCTAACCTTCTCCTCACTCATGCTCTCTCACTGCTTCTCTCTCAAATAAATAAATGAATATCTTTAAAAAAATAAAACCTAACCTTCATAATTAGTCTGTTTTGAGTGTTGTTCTAAGAGCTTTATATGTTTAATACAGTTTTATAATATACTTAATGTAATTATCATATAAAATCTAGTAGCTATTAAATTATTATCGTTATCCTCACATGGAATATGGATAAACTAAAACATATAGATGTGAAATTACTTGTTCATGTTCATGTATCAGTAAATATGGATCTGGGACTGAAGGCCCACATCCTATCTCTCTGGTGAGGGTTGGAGCTGGTATTTGAACTCCAGCAACCTAGCACCAGACCTTGTTCTTTACCATTGCTTCCTACTGCCTTGCAGACAAATTGCATGTGAGTTTTTGGTAAAATTATTGAAGTTTGGGATTAGAAGAAACTTCAAAAGTAGCTGTCTATTGAACATCTATTTTACATCTGTTGCAAAATCCTCTCCAGAATTTTCTCAACAGATTTTTGTCCAGACTTTCTTTGAAAATTTTCACTAAACCTCAGGGCAACTCATTCCATTTTGAGTTGGTATTATTAGAGAGTATTTTTCTCTATTGTGATAAAATTTGCATTCTTATAGGCACCACTAAAGTTCTTTGAATCTGAATTGGCCTTCTGAAGTCACGAGAAATAAGTTTAATTCCTTTTCCATGTGATAGCTTTTTTTTTAAAAGATTTTATTCATTTATTTGACAGAGAGAGAGAGATCACAAGTAGGCAGAGAGGCAGGCAGAGAGAGAGGGAGAAGCAGGCTCCCCGCTGAGCAGAGAGCCCAATGCCGGACTCGATCCCAGGACCCTGAGATTATGACCTGAGCCGAAGGCAGAGGCTTTAACCCACTGAGCCACTCAGGCGCCCCCATATGATAGCCTTTTAAATATATAAAATTTCTTGAGCTATCCCACATATAACATGACTCTGAGATCTCTCACCATCCTAGCCTCTCTCCCTTGGACCAAAAACTTTATAAATTTTCCTCCTAAAACATTAGGTACAATATACAATATTTCTGATATATTCTGAACATTATAGATACAGCAGGCTAAAACTTTCTGTTTCCTTTATGGAAATAGTATAATACCATGGTTAAAAGTGTGGATGCTGAAATAAGCTATCCAATTCTGACTTCTGCTTCCAACACTTAAAATAACCACATTACTTTGGACAACTAGAGTTTCTACAACTCTATGCCTCAGTTTCCTCACTGGTCAAATAGGGACAAGTATAATTATTTTGTGAAATTGGTATGAGGATTAAGTGTGATCATAGTTAAGTCATTAGAAACTTCCTGAAACAGTATGAGTTCAGAAACTGTAGGTAAAATTATTTAATAATTCAGCTGCTTATTGAAGGTCTATTATGTATAGACATTGACATTGCAAAGGTGGAATAAAGTTATAGACTGCATTCCCTAGGTATCTCCACTTAAAATTCTAGACTTTATACTTCTTATGAAATGACCTATGATTATATTTAATTTTGGAAAGTCATAAATCCATGTCATACTGTGGACTTATAATTAGATAATAGTAAGGGAAAATCCTTGAGCCTTTTTTATGGTAGCTGCTGTGAAAAGCTACCTCTTCTATCCTGTTCTAGGTCATCCGGTTATATCTTGTCAGGATCTTTTGAGATCCTGATTGTGTCTTCTGGGGTAATTGTTTTCTATCCAGCCTCGATGTCATATGTGCATATGAGAAGCCTTCCATCAATGTGGCAACCAAGTTATTGGTGAAATGTGAAGTGGAATAGAATCAAAGGTAGAGCCTGCAGCAACCCTTAGAGAGCTCCCTTTGGGGAGTCATTTACACAGTTAGGAATCCACCTAACTGTGCTTATACCCAGAACATTTCTTAATCTTGTTAATAAGAACACTGTGGGATGCCTTTTCACAAGTCTTATTTAAACCCAAATGTCTTATATTAATTTATATATCATTACTTGCTTGGTAATCCTAACTCTATTGGAGAGAGAGACAGAGAGAGAAAATCTTTGTATGCTGAGTGTAATTGTTCCAAGTAACCCGTGCTAATGCCTAGTAATTATTGTCTTCTATAAGGGCTTTCAGAAATCTTTTAAATAACCACTTATATAACCTAACTAGGGATTAATTGTAAATGTGCATTTTGTACTTTAAGATATACTTCTGCTTCATTTTGAAAATTAAGACTTTATGTATTTATTTTTTTGTCATCACCCTTGTCTCTGCCCTAACTGCCAAGATAATGAGGCTTAGAAATGTCATTTACGATTTCTCTCATAGTTTTTGATATCCAATTTTTCCAGGCCTCAATACTTGAAGCATTTAAAGATATCTCTTGCAACCACCTCACTTATATTTGGTTTCAACCTGATGCCTTTCTATCCCCTTCCAATCTGAAAATCTCTCTTGACAGAGAAGTTGGCAATAAAATCTGCTATTATACCACTAATCTCAAATTGCTACCTTCCTTTGTATTTTTGCTAAAAAAATTAATGTTGATTTTTCTTTAATATCCTTTGTACTTTTATAACATCTATTCTTTCTGACTTCAGTCTTCAAGACCATTCTCATAGGTCAATGACGTTTGTGTATTTGTATATTTGCCAAGTATGGCCCTTCTTTTGTACATTCAATAATTTCTTCCATAAATATTTGTTGAGGTTCTGTTATTTGCTGTTCCAGGCACTGGGGATACAATAGTGAATGAAATTGTCATATTTCCTATTCCATATTCCAATTACATCCTAGTAATTGGTGTAAATTTTTTATTATTGGATTTATCTTCCCACTCTCTTTTCCTGGCTGAGGGTAGTTTTCTTTTACATGTTGAACTTTTAATTTTTGGGCATCCTGTAGTCCTTTTGAGATGTATCTTTAGGTTAATGTATCATGATCTTAGAAAAATTTTTTTTTTAATTTTCTCCTTGAAAATTCTTGAAGTCAGCCCTCTGAATTTCTGAGTCAAAGTCTCACATTTTTCCTAGCATCTATCTCCAATAATGTTTCCATGATTTTGTAAAACTAAAGATGACAATATGGGACAAAGAGGCTTTGCCATAATTTACACAGATGTTGGCACATGTGGAAGTTGGATTTTAAGTCTCAGAGTCTTTTTATTTCTTCATTACTCCATTATAATCATGAATGGATTTTTTTCATGGGTTTCTTATATCACCAAGATATTTTGACAACTCTTGAGAGGTTTATTAAGGTATGCTCAAATATGAGAAAATATTTCTTTAAAAATGATCATATTTTTTATTACTAACTTAAAATTGTGTCTGTGTTCTAGGAATAGTCCTGCCCTAGTCTATGCCATCCTTGTCATATGGACCTGGAGTATGCTACAGTTTCCACTCGACCTGGCGGGTAAATGTCTCGATATTTGCTCAAAGAAACAGAAAATTATAACTCATGATTATAAGCTATAATCAAGGAGGCATCTGAGAAGATTATCATTTTTAATCATTTTGATATCCCAGTGTTAGTTCCGGTTCAGTTTAGAAGAAAAGTTGACTGAAACTTAGGAAAACCGCTAGTGGATCCATTCTGGGACTGGTGATCCTGAGAGAGTTGCAAGAACTGGAGCACAGCTTTACACTCACTTCAAAAAGTGGTTCCATCACATATGCATTGTAAAATCTACCACAAATTACACAAGACCTTTGTGCCTCAATGTTCACCAATGAAATGGGACTGTTAATCATAGTAACTAGAGTTGAAGTTTCTTGTGATGATTAAATAAGATAGAGTTTGTGAAGTACTTAGCACAGTTGCTGGGATATAAATGTTACCTCTTGATATTTTCAAGCCTCATTTTCATTCTTTTGTCAGACCCATATCTTAGAATATCACAGGGAGTAAGAACAGTTTGGGGGCCACAAGGAAAATTAAAATTTTCCTCAGTAGTAGCCCTTAGAATTCCATTGGTCATATTAATAAATACATCAACTCCTAATACTTTGTAAGAAGAAACTGTTTACCAAGCATATCATACTAGTGATGATCTAGAGCTGCTTGTCCAATACAGCATTCACTAGCCACATGTGGCAGTTTAAATTTAAATTAATTAAAATGAGATAAAATTAAAAGTTCAGTTCCTAGCCACAATTCAAGTGCTTATCTACAGTGTATGGCTGCTCTAGTAGGCAGCAGGTTAGACAGAACATTTTTTATCATCACAGGAAGGTCAATTGGATGACTTTCATCTGGAGTCATCCCCTAACTTCCAGGAAAGATACCTGGAATTCTGTCTTGAGAATTCTCCAGGATGCTACTTTACCCTGAAGAAATTCTAGGATTTAATAATTACATTTTCCTTAAGCCTGACTTCTTTTTTTATGGCACCCTACTCGATGGCCTCAGGATTAAAATTAATGTAAAACAGAGATATTTAATCTTTCTGCATCTTCTTTTGGCTTTCTTAATAGGCCCAGAGTTTTCAAAGGCCATTTTAGAATTTAGCAAACACTCTCTGAAACAAAACTCTCATCAAAATAGATGGAAAGAATGGGGGTGGATTTTTAGAAATACCCAAAATCTAATTACCAGTTAATAATTACAAACAAATGTATGCTAATAACACACACACACACACACACACACACACACACACATTTTGTTGTCATGTGCCCAATCTATACCTCTTGATCAGGTGGTGTTTCTTGACAGAATATTTGGTACCATCACTTTAGATGTTGAAGAACACTCTTAGGAGGTCCCCTTGGAACCATTTCCTGACCCTAACTTCTTAAGAGAAGCCACTATTGGGGCACCTGGGTGGCTCAGTCAGTTAAGCATCTGACTCTTGTTTCCGGCTCAGGTCATGATCTCAGTGTCGTGGGATCAAGCCCTATGTAGGTTTTGCCCTCGGCAGGGAGTCTGCTTGAGATTCTCTCTCCCCATCTCTCTCCTTCTCTCCTCTCACCCTCTAAAAGAGATAAATAAATCTTTTTTTAAAAAGAGAGATCTTATGTTGGTTTTTCTTTTTTTATTCACACTGTTCCTCCTCACCCTCCTATATCTTGTGGTTTATAGCCTCGCTAAGAAAATTTTTATTTGGGAAAGAAATTGTATAAACTTTCAGGGGTGATAATGTTATGCAGCTGTTTGAAAAACAAAGACCAAATGTTACTTCTGACTAAATCACTATTGTATTTTCCAACAAACAGTACATTATGTTCACCCATATCAAAGCAGCTTCATAATATTTGCAGGCTCCAGTAGACGAAGGCATTCTTTGTTTGAAAATTCCAAATGGAAGGCTTCATTGTTATAAAGGATTATTTAATGCCCTTGACCTTGAATTAAATTAGCATTTTAGAAATTAAAACAAAAAGGTTCATCTGTTGATTGGGCCTCCTTTTGTTCAACTGGAAAATCAGTAATTATATCCAGTGTTTCTTGTAAACCGTGAAATGAAACCATACGGCATTAGACAAAATAAAATAACAATGGCATTTATTTTGGGCTTTTGTCCACCCACCATTAGAAAAATATGTTTAACATTAATTAGGTTTGATTTTGAATTATAAACACTTGCATTTCCACAACATAATTTACACGTGTGGCTAAGTGAGTCAACCAGGAAACAGGTAAATCCCAAAGGGAGGATACAGAAGGATCCCAAACTCAGCATCAGCTAAGTCATTCATTATCCCAAGGGAAAGAGAGAAGTGAGAAATCAGAGAGGAGCCAAGGGTGTTACTCGCATGGAAATAAAAAGAGCCAAGGAATAGGGGCCCCTCTCCTCACAGATATCGTTGTTACCTTGGTTTTCTAAGGAAAAAACTGGGGCCCAGGAAGGTTAAGTAACTTGGCCAGCATCTTACTAAGAAAAAAACGAGGCAGCCAGGCTATCTGGCTTGGGGCCTAAAATGCCCTGCTGTGCTGTCTCTCTACACTGCAGACCCTAAGGACAGAAAAGGTGGTGTGGTGTCCCCAGGATGGGGACCAGAAGGTGATCTAAAATTTGTCATGGAAAGCTGAGGACTAGCTTTCTTTTATGTGTTTTCTTGAAATTACAACAGACAATTGATTTTAAACATAAAATGACCACGGATGTTAAGTGGTTAAGGGGTGGCTAAACGTGGTGTTCAGTGTTAAGGGTGAACTCACTCATTCCCCCCAGAATTAAACTATAGAATCAGTCCCAACTGTTCAGTAGTACAGCCCTCATCGTTGATGACTTGTCCCCATTTCATTCTGTCTTACACATTTCAGAGGTGCACTAATTGGTCTGTCTTGTGTTCTCAGTACAGCATGTGGTCTGCCCCTTGTCCATGGCAATGAGGGGGTTCCCCAGCTTCTTCTTTTGCCAATACAGCGCCGATCTTTGGAACATTGGGATCAGCATCTTCATACAAGACGGCCCCTTCCTCATCGTGCGTCTCATATTGATGACCTACTTCAAAGTCATAAACCAGATGCTGGTGTTCTTTGCCGCCAAGAATTTCCTTGTGGTGGTGTTACAGCTGTACCGCCTGGTGGTGCTGGCGATGGATGTCCGCGCTTCCTTGCTACATCAGTCCGGAAACCTGAAAGCAAAACACTGCTGCCCATGTGAACCCACTGCGAGTGGGATCTCATCTGGAGACCCGGAGAGTGGCTCTAAGGGCGACTTGGGGGTCCCCTTGCAGGCCTTACCAGTCACCCCTAAGGACTCTCAGTCCACTCCGTAGCTCCTTACTGACAGAAGGCAGCCGCTAGAACGTTTGACTTCCTGGTCCTTCTTCTGGACAGAATCTCCTCTCTCTCCCTCTTTTTTAACTTTGGCATATAATAATTTTCAAAAGAACAACATAAAAAGTGTTCCTAAACCAAAGCTGAGGAATTCTCTTTTTTCAACTGAATGGAAAGAACTTTGATTAGTGGCTATCGCTACAACTTCTGTGCGATGGTATCAGATGTTACAGTTGTTCAACGACTAAGTGATTTGTTTTTCTTGAACTGTTTGAAAAGCTATGGACAGGGTTACAGTGACATGCCCTCGAAAGATTTAGTGCAGACAAACTGTCACGGCTGTTACCTGAAAATAGAGAAGCTTTGAACTTTGGCTCCATTGTCAGACTATCTCATCTGATCTTTCCTGCAATGTCCCTGACATCAAAAAATGTACATTCAGTGAATGCAGAACAAATGAAAGGAAAAGTGCTTTTAAAATTACCTCACTGTGAGCTGGAAGCAGTGAAAATCTCTGCCCAGCTTCCCTAGCACTGAGAGCCCTTTCCATCGCTGCACAGACCTTCCCAGGAAAATCATTTTTCTGGGCTGATGTGGTATTCTGTCATGGTGCATATGCTCTTACAGAAATTTTATTGCTTTTGGCTTGGGCACTGCAAAATTCACAGCAAGCCATTTCGGTTGTGAGGCAGGAAATACTGGTAATGCTAGCAAAGCCACAATTTTTCCACTCTGAAACATGATTTGCGGTATTTGTCAGTATTTTTCTTAACTCTACTTTACCATTTTCTGTATTGCCAATTCGAATTATGTGGGTTGATGCAAGGAAGCACTGAAACAGGGAGTAAAGGTGTTTCAGGCCCTTCAAGTGTTACCAGAGTTTCTGGAGTTGGCCAGAGGTAGATGGAACCCCTCCTAACTGCCGCAATGGGAGCCTGAGTCAGCCTTCGGTCTCTGGTAAGTGTCGGGGATAGAGGCTTGCATCAGCCCGACACGCAGCCAGCAGCCCTTGACTGGTGACCCGGTGCAAAGTACACCATGCCACGGCATCGTGGAAATCAGGAAATTTGCTTTTCTTCCCTACATTAAGACTTCACCTCCCCGGTGTTGAAATAGACATTCTTTCCCCTTACACACCTCTGTAGTTCCCAGGTAGAGGTCATTCAGAACATTTTTAAAAGGTTTTTGCTTTTAAAGATACAGTGTGAAAATTTACCAGACTGTAGAGCAGTGATTACATCTGAGGCGAGCAGTTACGAAACTGCTCTTTTAGGGTTCAACGCATAATTCTTCCTTGTCATTACGCTGAGGAATTCAAAGGGACATGAAAGATAAGACCGGAGTATGACCTTAAATTGGGTGTGACTGTTTGACAACCAGTGGGGACAATTTTATCTATAAATCTGTGTGACAGGATATCTGTTCAAAATATTTGATTCAATGTTTCATAGGCAAATTCTATTTTTATACAGAGAGATTAATATTTTCCACTCCTTGGCTTTTTCAGTGCCTGATAGCATGTTTTTATTTCATCCTTTTCTTCCTTGTGTTTCTAATTTTAACAGTATGATGATTGTAAAATTACACATGAGATGAGTGGAATACATTTATAATTTTCGTAATAATTTTATGAACGTTAAGATCAGGAAATTATATTTATATAAAGAAAAGGACTTGACAACTTTTAAGGGCATGTTATTTAAAATGCTTAGCAATTGGAAGCAAAATAATAAGGGCTACTATTTATAAAAACGCCTCAGCAGAATCTGTTTTTCTGTTGACTATTTTATGTTGAAAGTTTTCTTCTACAACATGTATGTGCTGCTTATTATTGCAGATTTGCTCATGGCATACTTTTCATGTTTTAATTTTTTTCTTCCAGCAAAACAAACATTGAGCATCTAAAAATAGATAAACTATAAAGTAGTACGGCTGTTGCAAGGATATTTTTAAACGTTTTCAAATCTGAGACTTGGCTTGGCTTCGTGAATGAGTTCCTAGTGTTTCAGTAAAGTATTTTGTAATTAGCACTCCTCCAAAGGCCTGGGAAATGGGAAGTCCAGAGTCTGGCTTTACTTAGCGTTCCAGGAAGGCAAAGGGCATGGAGGACGATCTCGGCAATGAATGGTGGCAGAAATAGACACACACTCCACAAGGTTTTCCAGGAAAATCTGTGAAGGGCAGTATTCGTTAACCTAACCGTGGGTACCTCTACTCTCATGGACTATTTTTATAGTCATTTAGTTCATTTAAAAACAAAACCTAAATCCAGGTTGTATCTCTAAGACCTCTGATGAAAAGAGTTAAACTTGTATTCAGTAATTGTCTGTTTTTATTCTAGATTGCTAAACGTTGTAGTGTTTGAAAACAGTCCAGCATTTCCTATAAAGTGATTAGAATAGCAGTTACCATCATGTATTGACAACCCGGGACCTGCTTCCATGGTATGTGTAAGCAGATAACTGTTCAGATCATCTGTACGATGTGTCGCAAGCCATAGCTCTCTACAATCCCTCACAGACCCACAACACACCAATCCCCAGCCAATGAGGAGAGTGGCTCGTTTGTGGTGGTGTCGTCATTGTTGTGGTTGTTGTTACCTAACCGCTTGATGGAAGCTCAATCAAATGTCTTTCCTAAAAACATATCATTCTACTCATGAGGAAACACAGGGTACATGTTTTAATGATTTTGCATGGAAACATAACCATGGCATGGGTTTTCTTTTGACCCTGACTAAAATGAGTCCCAAAGGACATGACTTCCCATTGCAAGATCCTTAAACTGTCATTATCTTTCATTATTCTGTGAATTTTTATTTCAGCTGAAACTGCTAACATAGGAAAATAAAAATTTGTATTGGCCAATAACATTCTAGCTAATCTTCCAAAATGAAGACTCTTACACAAATTTACCGGTCGGACCTGTAGTGCTTCCACTAATATGTCGCAGCACTTCAGGCCCTGTAAAACCAGAAAGACACAACCAAGAAGCATTGGCATTCTCTACTGTAATATCAATTGCGGATTTGTGATTTAATAGAAAGCTTCCAAAGCTCTGGAAAAGCATGCATTATAGGTGCACATGGTTTAAGTTTCTTCCAAGGTTTCAGATTTCAGCACTGACATCTATTCCGTTTGGCACTTAGTTTCAATTCTTAATCTATTCTCTGGTTAAGAGAGAAAGAATTGTAGAAGGTCAAGTGTCTGACCACCTTCACTCTGCTTTGGCGCTAGGAAAGTGAAATGCTGAAATATATTGCAGAGACTTAACGACGTACACACACAAAAAATCTTGAATTATAAGAAGAGACTGTTACTTTTTTTGTTTTGTTTGGATTTTTTGGTTTGGTTTGGTTTTGCTAATCTCTTTGTACTTTGGGCCATTCTGATCCACTCTCGCAAATACCCTATTTGGGGGTAAAACTCGGCAGCTGGAGAACATTTATAGTCATGAGGCTTCAAATAACATTCCATATGATGGGAGGAACTTTAAACAGTGTTCAAATAATCAACGGCTGCAGCCTTATATTTTACGCATGTCCATCCTCTAAATCCTTTCTAGAATGTTTTGTGAGAATATTTTCTCCAAATTATTTATATCAATACTATTTTACTACGAATGACCTTTGTATTTTATTATATACATTAAAGAGTTTGTGAACAACATTATCTTGATGTCTGTTTTTTGTCTGCATTTCTTGTCTTTGTTCTCTACTGTCATTCATTTCATTTCATTTTTAAGCTTTGATTTTAAAAAACAGATCTATTTAGAATGTGACTAAAGTGGCATTTCAAACTAGCGAGGAAAGGCTGACCAACTTTATAAATGATGTTGGGGAATTTGTGAACCATCTGGAAAAAATAAAGTTAGATTTTTATCTCACGCAATATATAGAAATAAATTCCAGATGGATTAAAGAACTAAATATAAAAGTGAAAACTATAAAATATTAGAAGAAAATACAGGATGTGTCTTTAGTGTTCGGGGAATGGAAAAGATCTTCCAAAGCAAGACGTGAAACCCAGAAGCTCTGAGAGAAAAGATGGACAGATTTTCCTACATAAAGGTTTAAAATTTCTAAGTGGACAAAGGTGTCATAAATATATCTATTACTCTCCTTTCTGGGGAATGGTGTCAGTGCAGTTATACAAGAGAAATGAGAGTTACAGAAGTTAGAAAGGAGTCAAATTTATCACTTAATTGTAGAAGAGTGAAACTTGAACATCCAAGAAAAGCACATAAAAACATAAGAAACTGTTAAAAATATAATCTAAAATCATGCCAAAATCAATGCTTTTCTATATATAAACAAAGATTACATAAGATATTTGAAGGAGAGAGTTCCATTGTAATATAAATTAGAACCATAAAATATGTAAGAATAGACTTCGTAAATGTGCAAGATCCATGTAAAGAAAACTTCAAAATGATTTTGAAAAGCATCAGTGGATAATTTCACAAACTGAAGGTTATATTTCTATTGCGGAATGGTTAGATGCCTTGGTATTTTAAAAAGTATTAATTTCTCCTAAATTGATCTACAAATTTAGCACAATCTCCACAATGACAGCAACAAGACTTTCATTTTTAAAGACTAACCATGTTAATTCTAAAGATTTTATGACAAAATAAGCATGAAAGAATACCTGGGAAATATTAAAAGTAAAGAAAAAAATGAGAAAGAGCTTTAAGGATATTTAAATATATTATAGATCTACAATAACCAAGAGAATTAAATTCTGTCAGGCAGAAAATGGAACAGAATAAGGTCAAGAAATAAACTGAAGTACATAAGGATTTTGATATATGATAAATCATGAGTGGGGAGTGATAAAGTATTGTTAAGTGCCTTAAGGTTTTTAAAATATCAAATTAAATACCTATACCTTATGTCCAAAATATTTCCAGATGGACCAAAGAATTAAATATTCAAATTAAAAAAAAACTGCAATGATGAGAATGTTTTCTAAGCAAGATACAAAACCAGATAGGCAATGAATAAATTTCAACTTGTAAAATTAAAAAGTTCTGGCATCATGAAAATACCATAAGTGAATTCAAAAATTGAACAATGAACTGGGTAACTACTCTTTCAACAAATGTAACAAATCATTAGTTTTCTTAATGAGCAAAGAGCTCTTACAAATAAGAAAAAAAAATCCTTTGGAAAAATAAGCCAAAGATACATGATTCAATGTGAAAGGAATAGTCAAGGAAATGCAAATCAAACCACAATGAAATACCATTTTTCAAATGCAGATGAAACCACAAGATACCATTTTTCAATTATCAGCTTGGCAAAGATTCAAAAATGTTTTAGGATGCTGCATTAGAGTGGCTCAAGGGAAGTAGGAATTCTTACTCAATGCTAGTGAGGATATAACTTGGAAGATGATTTGGCAGTAACAGTCTGATTTAAAAATACATTTGTCATCTGACCCAGCAACTCAACTTCTAAGGAAGTATTCTACAGACAATGTGCACAAGAATGTGTATATAAGACTGATCAAAGCAGTATTTTCTGTAGCAGCAGCACAGTATCCATTATTAAATTATGAAATATCCATACTACATAATAGTGTGTAGCTTTTTAAGGGAATAAAGTAGATCCATAAGTGCTGATAAGGAAAAACCACTTTAAAATTTTGTTAGGTAACACCAAGGGATCAAACCATGAAGTTAGTATGTCGCTAGTTTTATAAATGTTATTCATCCTTTACAAGTGGCTGGTAAACCTAGAAAATGATCCCCAAGTTTCTGATGATCATAGACATTCCCACCTTTCCTGAGGGTTTTTTTTAGCTTTTATACTTTTCACTTTGAAAGTCTTAAGTATTCATTACTTTAGTGATATTTTAAATTATTAATAAAAAAGAAACCTCACCAACTTACAGAGCCTTTTGCCATGTACAGACACTCTGATATCATTTTGCAAATAGAGCAAAAGCACATCAATCATTTTCACTAAAGAAAATATAGACTTTGCCATTATAACTAAGAACAATCTTTAGACTCTTTAGGTGAATCAACAGTTAAAACCATGTCAAATTCTGCTTGCCTTATGAAGCGTCAACCCTTAGGTAATTAAGTAATGAATAGACTTATAAGACCACAGAAAAATCAAACTGACCAAAACGATTCACTGGTTCTTGATGGACTACTTTGCAATGGCCAGTCTGATACTTTCACACCTTCTTACATTTTTGAAGCCACCAAAACAAACCACAGAGGAATTTCCCAATTGAATTACAGAGTCAAACTGATTTTCCCAGGAGACAGAGAGCTGAAGGAGTCCTGAAAGAGAAGTCAGAAGGAATCTGTGCATCTGTTCCCAAGTCCATATTCATAGTCCATCTAACGTGTGTATATAAGCTTTTCAGATTTTTGTCAAATATTTACTAAACTTTAAATTGATTGTGTAAGTGATCAAATGGATCATATGCAAATCTGATCACATTATTGAGGAAAACAAAAACTCCTAAACCAACCATATGTCAGATATCGTATAGTCTTTGTATCCAAACTAAGAATTTTGGGCAAGGAAATTTGAATCTACAAGACAAAATATGTTTTCTCTGTGGATACTGTTGTTCAGTGTCTGCCAAGTGCATAGCTGGAGAATTCAGATGGTTGTGGTTCTGGGATCTTGGGGATTGTTTCTACCTTCTGGCAAAGAATGTTCTTCTCTATTATTCAAAGGTTCCCATATGACCTGAAAGACAGCTTACAGCTGGGTCAAAAGCTATAATTATATCATCAGCTCTCTTGGTTTCAACTAACTTCTGTAACTTGTGGTGTTTTTTGGTATTTAACTTCAACCTCTTTCCTGAACTCCATGCCTGGATTTGCATCTCCCTCAGCTGCTCTGTAAGCATCTCACACTCAGTCTATATAGAATACATATCTGACACACTCCACTACCAATAGACTCTCTTCCCTATGTTCCATGTAATGTCTAGCAGCATCACCAGCCACACAGGCACCCACACTAAATCTGGAGATATCCTTGACCTTCTGCTCTTCTTTTTTATCCTTCCTACCCAAGTAATCACCTCATTCTTTCAGTTATGCTGCTCATAATTTCATTAAATCTTTAACCTGCCCTCTCTTTTTCAAAAGCTACTGTCCTCTTTTAGCGTCTCATCATTTCTTGCATCAGTGACTGTTGTCATTTCCCAACTGGCCCTCCAACCTCCTGGTTAATCCCCCATAAATATTTCAAATTGCATTTAGAGCTGTTCCAAAATGCACAATGGATCATGTATCTCTTCTATTTAAAATGATGGTGCCTCATTGCCAACAGGATCAAGTATAAAGTCCCAGGAAAATCGCTGAAGACCTTTCATAAGCTGACACTAACTTGACTTTTCAACTTCGTTTCCCATCACCATGTACATGTATGTGCACACACACACGCATGCACACACACACACATACCCCTTCTGCTGTAACATAGTACTCATGCTCCCCTAAACATGTCATTATCTTTTACATAACAATGTAAAGTTGGCACACTTTGCTATTTCTCTTTTCAGTGATGCACTTCATTACTACTGGTCTATTAGTGATTCTTTGTCTACTCAGCCCTCATCTCTCTTGGGTGGCCCATTTCACCATCCAGAGTTGATAGCTAAGAGGAGGAGAAACAATCCCATTGGCCAACATTGTTCTGCGTGCTGTAGGAACTCTAGTAGGAGAGTGAACACAAGTATTACTGGAGACTAGAGAATGCTCTAGTCTCAGGTCTCTGATTTCTAGGGTTTCCTTCAAAGAAACAACGCTGTGTAGAACTGGGGGATTCATCAATTTTCATGGTCTGAGACTAGGAGAGGCAGCAGGCCAATGACTCTCAGTTTTCCTCCTTTCTTCTCACGTCTTCACAGCTTCCAGAACTGAATGACTTTCCTTCCTTCCTGTGTATTCACAGCACTTTGTGCTTGCCTCTGTCCTAGTGTTTATCATAATATATGTAATGATTTCTTTATGTGTCTGTCTCTCCTGTGCCTATGAGCTATTTGGGGGCATAGGCCATCTCTTATAGTCTATCATAAAACCACACAGCTCCAGACATACTGAAATTTTGTCTGTTCCCAGAAAACAAGTTTTTTTCTGTCTTGGGGACTTTGTTCTTGCTGGTGCTTCCAGCAACCCTCACCCTGACTCTTTTTTTTTGGATTCCAGCTTAAATGCAAGGTCCTCAAAGAGACCATCACTTTTTGCCTTCCTCAGTCATCCCCATCACATCAATCTTTATTTTTTTCCTAGCATTTTTCAATAGGTGAAATTATCTTTACTTTATAAATTTATTTACTGTCTATCCTACCTATAATGAAAATATAAAGGTCAAGTGTATCTGTCTTGTTCACCTCTGTGTCCCAGAGGCTAGCACATGGTAAGTAGCTGCTCAGAAACTACTGTTGAGTGTGTTATTTTTTCTGTGCTTATTTATATCTTTAATTCTTTTATGAAACTAAAATCATACTATTTGTGTATATATTCTACTCTGTTCATTTATTATCATTTCTTGAGCTTTTCCTAAAGTTAACTATTCTTTGAGAGCATAATGTTTACCTACTCCTCTGTGTGAATATAGAAAAAGCCTAATCACTCAGGGCACCTGTGTGGCTCAGTCAACCAAGTATCTGCCTTCGGCTCAGGTCATGATGCTAAGATCCTGGACGGAGCCCTACATTGTGCTCCTTGCTCAGCCAGGAGTCTGGTTCTCCCTCTTCTTCTGCCCCCTCTCCATCCCCCATTCGTGCCCTCTCTCAAATAAATGAATAAAATCTTTTTAAAAAGAGAAAGACAAAAAAGAAAGAAAGGAAAAAAACTAACAAAACCACCATAGGCTTTCCCAACCACCCTCCTCCTTGACACTTTGCCTTTGGTGCTGTGGAATGCCTCTTCTTTATGGCTTCTTCCACTCCTGTGGTGATGTGAGACCCCCCACCTCTGAGTCTCATATTCTTTCATTGTTTGATCCTTCTCATCCATGGGTCTGTTGACTCGTGCACTCTCTAAATGTATAAGTTCTATTTGTCCATCTAGGCTCAACCCTACCTTTGCAATTTTGCTCTCATCAATGATCCCTTAAGACTCTATTGCCAGCTTTTCCCCAAGCTTCTCTTCCACATTTCCATGTAGATGCTCTTCTGCCACTTCCAGATCAACGTGACCACAATTGGATCAAAACATGCCCTCTTCCAAATCAATTCCTTTTCTTGAACTTTCTATTTCTGTTAATAGAACCATGATCCTTCCAGCCACTTTAGCTCAAACTAAGTTGTCATATTTGATTGACTTTCCTCATTCACACATTTGCTGAATCTTTTTGTTTGTTTTGCATAATGAATATAATTTTATTGCTTTTCTCTGATTATATAAGTCATATGTATCCCATGTAATGCTTCAAACGTTTAGAAAACAAAAAAGGTAAAAATCACAAGGAACAGCAACTCCCTAACTATAATGTTCACCTTTAATAATGCCATCATTAATAAAAGCCAACTTTTTGTTAATCTTTTATATCAGATATAAAAATGATAGACAATATTTGGATACAAATAAACAAGTTTACATAAATAAGATAATAGGCTAATTAAATCTTTAAAATAAAAACCATAGAAGGAGTTGCAAAAAAAATTGTGGCTTCATTTAAATCTGAATGATGAACAATTTCAGTCCTCAGTCTTGTCAGTTTTACCTCTAGGAAGGCATATATAATCTTATGTTCAAAAATGAAAAATGTCCACATTTTAGGTCTTTTGTGAATTTGAAGCTTGGACCAAATGGTGCCCCTGTGGTAAACTCTGGAATTGGGACCTTATTTTATTCATCTTTTTATGCCCCATGGCGACTCTCATGGTACATGTGGAGCAATTTTTTGCTCTGTGAATGATCAATGGCATCAACAAATATCTTTTAATACCTACTATACACTAGCCACTGCTAGCTATATGTGAGATACACACATGAATAAGACATTTCCCTTGCTATTGAGGAAATTTATATCCATAATCTTTCCCAAAAAATGCCACTATAACCTCCATAAACTTCACTTCCTCCCACCTATCTTCATGCCTGTGAAGGGTTCCTTTTGGTTCTCTGTGGGTTTTGTGTAGAACCTGAAGTCCTGGGCCTTGCCCCCAACATGCACTTTGATATGTGAGAGTGGATGCAAAAAAGAGAGGAGATCTGAAAGAACAGGTTTAAAAGGAATGAACATTGTTTGTTTTCTGAAAACATATTTTGTAGTTTCATGGCCCTTGATCACTGTAGGATGGCCACCGTGGGATCCCTCAAACATTGCAAGAGCTCATCGTGGTCATATAATGATTTTGGCTGTAATCTGCTGCCTTCTTTTCACAGGATGCAGCCATTCTACAGAGGCTTCTGTCTGAACCCAGCCATATTTCTAGGCTCAAAGTGGTGGGACACCATTCATGTGAAAGCACCATGGGAGACTTAAAAGTATCATGTGGACCTTCAGGTTAATCTAAAGTGTATTCCTAGCAGATGTCCAAGGCAGAAGATGCTCATTTGCTACATGTAAGGGAGCAGAGAGATTTATTTTTACACATCCACTGGCCCGAAAGGAAGAACACTTGGGGCAATCACATCCTAGCGATCTCAGTTACAGCAAAACAGTCTTGGAAGGAAGACATGCCTGCCCTACACTCGAAGAGCATAATCTCTCCTTAAGTTTTTGAAAAATACTTTTCAAAAAGTTTTAAATTTTACTGAAGCAATACATGGCACGAAAGCCTTAGAGAAAATGCTAGCTTGGAGAACATGTCAGTCATTTTTAAGAGCAGATGTCCACCACTTTTCTCTTTGGGGGAAGCAACCCATTAAGCTGCATGCTGCTGAATCAGATGTGACAAAAAAGTCAGTCAGCCCAGTTTATTTTGGCTTGAGAGTCAGCAGCCAGGAGTGGGCAATGGCTGGTATTTCTGGATATGCTATAGCTTCTACTTTAGAGACTGTTGAGTCAGAACTGACTGAACTCACAGACATCTCTGGTTCTGCTACACACATGTGCCTCTTCACGGCCCAACTGCTGGAGATCTGTAGCATCCTGGTAATTTGTGTTTTAAAATTGCACACCTACCTGCGCAGATGTAAAATCAGCACCGAGCAAAATAAGCTTACTCTGGAATCTTTGTATTCTGTGTTCTTCCATAGAAGACTAAACACCCAGGCGCGGATCCATTTATTATACAGTACATGTCATCTCTGGGGGTGACAGCCACATTCATCAAAGCTCCAATCCCTCGAAAGGGATAATGTTCAGGAAATATTTGAACGGCTATCAGAGAATTCACCCTCGCCTTATGGCTTTTCTAAAACTTAATAAAAATCCTGTTTTCAATCAGAATCTTCCAAAGAATACAGACCTCATTTCTCCAACTTTCTTGGAGAGGCCAAAGCAAACACCAACTATTAAAAGTTCTATATTTTAGTTTCAAGTGCCTCACTTAGTGTCATCCTGTTGACTTCCTTTCAGATGTCCACACAGGATTTTACTCAAGACAGATTCTGCTCTATATTTGTGCTTTGAGTCACATACCTTTGGAGTGTTTGAGCTCGAACCGATGTTAGATCTCCTTACTTCTTTGAAAGTGAAGAAATAAAAAAAAAAAAGTGAAGAAATAAAAGCTGAAAGAAGAGCAGGGTCGTCCTAGATATACCCTAGCGAATGGGAAATTTTAGACCAAAATGGCCTATACAAAAAAAGCAAAATACAAACAAAAATATAAAACAAAACAAAAAATTAATCATGTTTAGTTATTTAATAACACTGATTATCTATAATAAACTAAGCATAATCTTACCTGCCCAACATTTAAGAGTTTACACAATGTTTTCACATCAGTTGTTTCGATCCTCACAACTGCTCTAGAAACTTTTTTTTCTTTTTTTTGCCTTAAACAAATGGGAAATGAGCACTCAGATTGGCTAGAACACTTGCAAAGGTCAGGCTCTGGGGTCTGCACAGGGGCTCATATCCAAAGGTTCTGATTCCCAGGCCAGTAAGCTTTGTGAAATGATTCTATTCCAACAGTAAGCAGCCCTGCTCATAAATCAACTTAAAAACCTAATAGATTTGCTTTTCCAATTGGTCTGAAATTTTCCAAACCTAGCTTTGACCAGCAATATTGTTCTAATGTCCCAGAGAGTGGGTCCAAAGCCATGCATCCATAGATTACAACATCTGTCAGCATAATCAGAACGGGATTAAATTATGACTCTATTTCTTCAGTCCCTAAACTGGTTTGCTCCCAGCAGCTTCCATCCTCAGGAGTATTCAAGTAATGTGACTACCTCTTCCCAAAGAGAGACTGGTATTGTGCATATTCGTTCAAAGACAACTGTTGCTGTTGTTTCTGTGGTACTGGGTTTAATTATATCTCAGTGTTTTCTTTTGATTGTCTCCTTTGCTATATTTAATGGAGCTGGGAAAAATAAAACTCAATTTTCCTTTTCCCCACACAGAAACCCTTTCCATATTTTCTAAAACAAGTAAGATAATAAAGGAAAGGCATAGTGACAGGGAAGATGTAGGGTTCATTTACAGAAGACCTTTGGAGTTTCCTCGACAGACTTCTCCCTTCCCTCCTCTTCCAGGCTCTTCCCTTTCACAAGAGTACTTTAGGTCACAAGGATAGGACTCTACAGCAGGTAGAAGTAAAAGGAAACCAGTAAGTCTTTCTTTCTCTTCTTTTCTCTGACTTCTTCATTTGCATAAATTAAAACCCATCCTAAACTGGCTTCTTTCCTTTGACATAAAAGTAAGTTATTCAAGTACTCATTAAATCCGCAGTCATCTCATCCTGTTTTCGGCTTCCTTAACTTTTTGTCCCTCAACCTCTCATGGATATCTCTTGTCAGACTGGTAGGATTTTTTTTTTTTCTGTAAAATTTGTATTGGTAACCTTGGAAAGTCTGAATTCCATCCAAAAGGAATTCATTACTGAGTGGGGGTGACTTTGACTTTCATAAAAATGAATGCTCCGAAATCATCAGCTTTAGAAAATAATTCATTATACTTTTTTTTTTGGTGGTGGATAAAGTACCCTTCATAAAAGCACCTCTTGCATGAGTATCCTGCATGACCTGTCTCTTATGAAAGAAAATGTTAGGACAGTCAGCTATTTGGAAACACTGTACGTGCAAGCTTTTATGCTGACTTTCAGTGAGAACAAGATGAATCATGAATACTTAAAATTCTTTCCCCATGGTTCTGCTTGAATCCTCATTTAATAGTTTCAGAATATGCACCTGGGAGATGCTGTATACAATATGGGTTTGTGCGTTAGAGCTTCCAAAAATTGTCCAGCTTAGTGGGCAGTGGGAATGTAGTTCCCCGGAAATTTCATCTCAAAACTCTCCTGTCTCATTATTTGGCCAGATACTTTCATTTTTCTCTTCTCCCAAGGCAAAAGAATATCGACCACTAACCCCAGTATATTGAAGGTTAACAAAAGTTTTTTAAGGTTTTTCCTTAATTTAGAAAAATTACATAAAACAACTGAGGATAAGAAGTGTGCATCTAGCAACTAGCTCAAAATAATTTTAATATTTTGCCACATTGCTTTCAATTTTCTCATGTTAAATATATAAATAAAGTGAGGATTAAATAAAAATCCTCTTTGTACTCCTACTCAGTTGCATTCTTCTTTCTCTCTCTCTAGAGGCACACGCTTTCATAATTTGGGATATAATCTCCCAGTCTACATTTTTATATCCTTACTATGTATCTTTAAATATGATATAATATTTAAAGCAGATAATTCTAACTGTCCACTTAATCACTGTCACATTGCCTTCTGCCATTCTACCAGAAGCCTGGTCCTACCTAGGAAGCAGTGGGTCAGGAAGGTATACACACACACACACACACACACACACACTAGTCTATGGTGTAGCTAAGGAGTAAAGGGATAGGTAGGAAAGAATGTGACTTAGTTTGGGTCAAGAAGCTTTACGCAGAAGGTCAGAAAGTGAGGTTTCTAGGAAAACCATTGTTTTCTTGGTAAAGAAGATACATTCAGATTCAGCTCTGAGGCATGGATGCAATGCGTGACATGGAAGCTATCATCTCGTCATCTTGGGAATGGAAGAGAGGGAGATAGAATGAGCAACAAGCCTTGAAAAAAAAGACACTGGCTGCAGGTTTGAGCCCCTCTGAAAATATTTTTTTGAGTCCTCTGGCAAAGATGGACTAATTAAACATATTTAGACATGTACATACCCTGTTCTCCTTTTGGACCAGACCTGGTTAATTGTACAAGTGTCCCATCTCTCACTTTGTGGGACTTGACTGATGACACCTTGGAGCCACTTCTTCTGGATCACCTTCAGCTGAACTCTTAGAGGACAGAATTATAAACTGCCATTTTAGTTAAGCCACTGTCATTACATTTCTTTAAATGCAGCCAAACACAATCTTAACTGCTAATGTATTATTTTGTTTTTAAGATTTTTATAGAAATGATATTACCTTAACAATCTGTTTTTTTCACTCAAATTACGTTCACTCTTTATCCACTTGATACATAAATAGTTTATTTACTTTTAAATTTATTTTTCCACCCACTTTTTCCCCATGGGTATTTAGATTGTATCTTAATTTTCACCATTACCAATGATGTTGTTGTGCACAACTCTATAGACTCATTTGCATAAAAATTTCTCTAGGATGTACGTTAAATGAAGACTCTAATGGATTTCTTTGATATTCTTAGTTTGGGTCTAAGTGACTTTTTGAAAATATAGAATTATTTGTGAATTTAAAAGCAGGTGGGTAATGACAGTCTCTGGGACTCTTTAAACTATATGATGTCACTTTTTTTTTACTGTATTTATTAAGCTTCTGACAAAAGTAAAAACTAAAATTTAAAAATATACAGAAACAGCAGTAACTGAGTAAAAAAGATTTTTATTTCCACAAGTTCCATGACAATTCCTTCTGTTAATCCCATTTTGGTCATGAAACACTATACTAGGATTTTTCAACCAGGGTACAAATGGGACCATATCATTCTTTGTTGTAGGGCCTGTCCTGTGCATTATAGGATGTTTAGTAGCCTCTCTGGCCTCTATTCACTAGAAGCCATTAGCACACTCCTCCTCAGCTGTGACAACCAAAAATAACTCTAGACATCACCAAATGTCCCTAGGGGTGAAGGGGCGCAAAATGACCTGGTTGAGAACTACTGCTCTATAGCAGCTAATTTTTGTGGTATTTAGGATCAATATGAACAAAGAACCCCATGGAAGCAATGGCAGACCATGAATTTTTTTAAATAGTAATTTTCAGCCCAATATAGTACTGGTTTCAGTAAACCTATATTTCCAGCCCTTAAGTTGGGGAAATTAATATTGGATAATCATAAAACCTTTGTAAAATAACATATGAGAAATAATAATAATATAATTACATTTATACTGTGCAGAGAATTTTCCTTAATGTGTTAGATATACCTGCTTATTTAATCTTCACAACTTACTTGTAATATAGGTACTATTTTATATCCATTTGACAGATGAGAAAACTGAGGTGCAAGAAGTTTAAGATTTGTTCAAGGTATGTGCAATTACTACCATGTTATAGATGAATAAATTGAAAGAGAGATTAATAAAGCTAACAGGGATCTCATAGTATTAAACTCTGAGGTAATATTCATTACAGATTAATATGGTTACACTCATGAACATGATATAAATTAAAACTATTTACTGTCAGATCTACTTAGCATTAGGGATATGGATCTCTTAAGAGGAATTTAGTTACCTCTTTTGCAAATATAGAAAAATTAGATTTTGTAATTTGTCATTAGAAGATTATATTTATGTCTAAGTTCTAACAATTCAATTTTCTTCCTCTTTCTCTTTCCTCCCTAACTCCTCACATTTTTTCCCAGTAAGGATTTAGGTAAGGCAGGTAACTGGATGTATAAAGCTAACTAACTATAATATAGTTATATAATATATGATAAAACCTTATGGGAACACAAGATGGATTCAGAAATGATAACAAAACACATCCTAGAAGGACATACGCATTGCCATAAGAAGACTATACAAGAGAAATTGGCCCTCTCTCAAAGCATGCCTGGTCAGTTACACAGCTCTGATGGCCCATTAGAGAAAAACAAACCCATTACTCAGAGGAAGTACACTGTTTCTGGTGTTAAGATCAGACAGGAATTTCTCCCATTGTGCCTGTCAAAGTTACTTGGTGCACAGTATTTTGAACAGCTTTCCTCATCAGCATTCAAACAAGAAATCCAGGGATGAATTTCCCGTCTGGGTAAGCCCTGTTCAGGAAAGCATGTTGTCAATTATGCATTGTTCTTTTTATGCTGACTAGATTTTGATTCTTCCATGAAGAAATCTAGAGTCATCAAAATATCAAAGTATACAAGAATTTTATACACAATCCTGACCTGATTGTATTTTTTTCCAGATTCTTTGGAATTTTTATTAATTTTCATTTGACACCTCTATTATAAATATTCAGACAAATACATTTATTTTGAAATGTACCTTCTTTTTTAAGTTTTGAAAATTCCTGACTGTGCCTCTTCTCCCAAAGCTACTATATTGAGCTATCGTAGGGTCACTGTGGTTTGTGCTCCTAACTTAACAGCGATTTGTGTAACTTTATTTGCCAAGCCAGTAGCTTATATTCTGCAAGGCTCAGGGCACTTTATAAATTAATAATTTTTAAAAAGCCTACAATAATAGTTGCAAAACCAGCAAAACCCACAGTGGGCAGATTTCACTTTCTGTTCCAAATTGCTAGCATAGGTCTATTAACAACTAGAACAATGGTGAGGGTTATAATGGTTTTTTGTGCATTACATCTTTAAAAGAAGATTCAGCAGGGTAGGTTGAGGGGGAAATAGCTGAAACTTCTAGTTCCTGTTGTAATTCAGAAAGTACTAATATTTATTATTAAATACTAATATTATTATTATTATCATTACAAATAGTGAAAGTAGGAATGCATAAATAAAGTCTGCCCCAGGGGCAGCCTGAAGCTATATTCCAGCAAGTTACTGTGCTTCCGTATTATGAGAATTTTTATCCATCATCAATAAAAAATGAGCATAGCAGTTATTATGGCAGTTCCACAGTCAAGACTGTTTCTGCTATTACATCTCTTGGTAAAAGGGTGATACACTCTCCATTATATGATGTCAACTCATCCACCTTTCCAACATTAAAGTATAACGTACAATTTTTACATGGATTCTTCCTTAGTGAAGTCACATTTCCATGAACTTGGGGCAAGGACACAATGGGGCTAAATTAACTGTGGGCAGAAAGTAAAGTAAATTACATTTTTTATAAGCCAATAGCAGCACTGAGCTACCTCCCTTCCTTTTTCAGAAAGGAATGAAGTTGAAATAAATTTGACAAAATAAATATTTTACAGAGCAGGCCTGTGCTCACCAGTGGTGGAATTATGCCAGATCAATGCCCTTGATGCTCCGCTGGGCACAATCTCTGGAACCACATATGAAGCAAAGTCTTCCCTAGCCCCAAACTCTCCAGTACCACATATTTAAGTCAACAGTCTGAGCAGACTGGCCGCAGCAGCCATCTTTCTAGCAGCATGGCGATTGAGGTTGGATTCTCAATACATCAAAGTCCCCCTCTTTATATGCTGATTTATTTCTTCCCATAACCCCTTTAATTTTATTTTATCCCTTTTCTAAACGTTACTACTCTTGCTTACAGTCATCAACGGGATATAAAAGCTTCAAGGTAACTGACTAGAGCATATGTATGGGGAAATTCGAGAAGCCCAAGATACAGAATAAAAAGACCCCAGTCAAGCCCAACCTCTGCCCCTCCTTAGATGTCTCACTTAGAGAAAATATCCTTCCTACTTTTTAGTAGATAGTTTTAAGGGTATCTGACCAGCTCTAAATGGTTCCCACTTCTCTGGGAAGCCATGCCTGTCTCCTCTGCATACTCCTTATCTATAGCTAATTGGATTTTATTCAGATTTTCTCCCCCAGGCAGAGCTGATAAAAGGTAAGCTGTGAAAAGCTCCTTTCTGCCATGTGAACAAAGCAGGAAAAGCTATCTGCAGGAAGAAAATAACATGGTAGAAAGGAAGAGAAGAACAAATAAGGAAAGGAAAACTGAATCGTAATGCTTCTTAACCTAACATAGGGAAGAAGGGAATGTCATCTTGGCAGCATTTCTATTTCACAGTCTTCATTTAGATCCTACCTAAGATTTGCCTGCACACCTACCCTCTGGCTCTATGAGACCCCCTATGTCTTAGCGTTTTATCTGTTTTTTTTAGAGTTTTATCTATTTTTTTTTTTTTTTTAGATTTTTGTGAGTTTTTGTTACCTGTGACCACAAGAGTCCTAAGATACTCCTTGAAGCCTTGACTTTTCTTTTTCTACCACGGAACTAAAATTCCTGACCCGCTATCATCATGGATTTGTGAAAGGGGAAAGTGAGTTCATGACAATATTCTTTGTTGTTAATGATTTACAAGCTCATTTCTTTGGCCAACAAATGTTTACTGGGCATCCACTGTGTTTCTGACACTACCTTAGACATAAGAATAGAGCACTGAGTAAATAAATAAATAATAAAATAAAGCATTGCCAAATGGAATTTATATTCTGGAGGAGGGAAATATAAAGTGAAAAGTTAAAAAGCAAGTAAATATATTGTATGACAGGTGATAAAAGGAAATTTTAAAAAGTAGTGTAAAGGTGGCGGGGAATGATGGAGGTGAAGGGTTGTTATTTTAGGTAGATTAGTTAGAGAAAGCCTCAATAATGTATTAACATCTGAGACATGAAGCAAATTAGGGAGTGAGATAGGGAGCCATCTGGAGAACAGCATTCCAGAAGAGAAAAAAGTAATGAAAAAGCCCAGGGGAAGGTGTGGATGTATTGCACTTGGGGAACAGAAAGAAGACCTGAGTGACATGGTAGAAGATGGGATCCAGGAGCGGCTGTTACACTACGGTAAGGACTTCTAACTTTACTCTGAGGTGGAAAACTAATAGATGTTTTGAGGAGAGACTTGGCATGATTTGACTGCCATTTTGAAAGGATTCTTGGGATTCTGCATGAAGAACAGTCAAGGGAAAGGATTCTTGGGATTCTGCATGAAGAACAGTCAAGGGAAAGGTGAAGCATGGAAACTTTCCTGGAGCCACTGTGGTAGTCCAGCGGAGGGGTTTGGGTGGCTCATCTAAGAACGATGGCTATAGAGGAATAAGAAAGGGCCAGATTTTCATTGGATTTGTAGGCAGAAGCTGCAGAGCTTGCTGATGGCTTAGAAATGGGTTTGAGAGAAGATGGAGGTAAAGGAAGAGTAAAGATTTTGGCCAAATAGACCAATGGAACTGTTGCTGATGAGCTGAGGGAAGATTACAGGATCAGAAGCCATTGACATGGGGAAAAAGAAGAGTTTCATTTTGGATATGGTAAAATTTTAACAACAATTAGACATCTAGGTAGGAAGGTGAAGTAAGAAGTAAGGACTTGGACATGAGAGTTTGGAGAGACTTCTAGACTGGAGATCTGGATTATATTCCTGCCTTCTTATACTCCCCAATCCCCTTTCACCTCCAGAGGTGCTTCCCACATGAGCCTACTAAAAGACTGATATTTTTAGTTGGTGGATTAAAAATTATGATTATGGATGGCATTATACTTTAATACCAAAGTGTTTGGAAGGGAAGTGAGAGAATTTTTAAAGCCCCTATTGACTCTCTTGGTTTTCTGTATTTAATTTGGGTGAATATAACTTTTAGCTTTGAACAAAATACTATCAGCAGCAAAACATTTTATATCTATAAATATGTTTATTAGAAACACTTGGAACTTCGGAGTCAGAAAATATAGAGATCATTGTAATAATATTTAACAAATTATTCTTTGATGTATGAATTGTTGGATGAGCATATTAGTCATTGAACATTTATGCTGAGAACAGCCTAATAGGGCTAAGACTAATAACACTCAGTCCCTGCCATGAAGGTGCTTAGAGCAGAGAGCCTGAAATCTGGCGTATTTCTAAGGTCAACTCAGAGCAAATGGTAAGTTTGCAAAATCTGTCGTTGGTCCTTTTCCATCACCATATTCAGAAGTTAATTTATCCTTATAGTACGTCCACTTTCCAAACCAATGTGTAAGCCTGAGAATTTGTATAGCAGGGCATACCCTGAAAATATATGCAAGCAAAAAGAAACTATATTTGAGATGACAAATACAGCTGAAAATCATGAAAGCATGCAGATTGGTGTAAATAGCACAAAAATAGAGCCAACTACCTAATCCTGCTTAGCATGTAACTTATCCATTGTGTCATATATGATAAATTCATTTATATAGAACACTTCAATACCTCATTAATGCAAGAGAGCAATTATCCCACACCAAAGTCTCAGAAATTTCTATCGTCAATCCTTCAAACCTTCTTCATTACTTTAGGCAGCTTTGTTTTTTAATCCTTATTTTTGTGGGATTTACCTACCCAACTTCAAAATATTTTAATGTATAAATATCACACATGGCACTCGGGAGCCCAGTGAACACTAATTGGACACCAACTGTGCTACACATTGGTAAGACAAAGAACAACTTGCAGCCATTCTCTTCAAGCATGGAGAACCATATACACATAATACATTATAGAAATTGCAAAGGTGAATTTTTGCATGAGATATTATGAAATCCCAGAAAAAAGATACTGATCAATCCAAGAGGGTTGGTGAAGTCTTGCTTAGGGGGTCTTAGAGGAAAAATAAGAGTTCACCAGAGGACAGGAAGGCCATGGGCAGGAAGGACAATCATTCCTGTTAGATGCAGCAATAAGAAACAACAATGAGCCCGTTCCATGAGATTAAGTGTTGATAGAGTGAATATAAATTTTGAGACCACAAATCATAAGAGTTGAAGTTGGAAGAGTAGACTAGCACCCAATCATGGGGGCTTGATGTGTGTAATTTGGCTCTTGTTAGGGAGCCATTCTTCCCTAAGTCAACTTAAATTCCTCTTTTTTTGAAGAAGACGGGAGTGGGCAGAGAATGTCAAACAACTAAGAACTAAATAAATGACTTTATATAACTGTGAGGTTTTTGTTTTTGTTTTTTTTTTACACCGTTTCCTGATGCCTGGAGAGAAATGATGCAAAATCTAGGAATATAAATATTATGGAAATTAATTAATTAGGATATTGCTTGTTGTATTTAGAAGTCATGAGAAATAATGATACATGCTATAAGCATCTTTGAAAGAATTTTAAGGGATTACAATCAGAAAGCATAAATATTAAGTCCAGTGACCTCTGGGGTCTCTTCTAACAGTTGCAAAATTCCAATATTATGACCTTGCTTTTTTTTTTTTTTTCTCTTGTCTGAGGAATTGCCAGAGGGGAAGTATCTCTAAAGGAGGAATTAAAAAACTCAAGTCTCAGCTTGTGTTGCAACATCTCTTTGTTCTTAGAGCTCACTTCATAGCAAACAGTGGGCTTCTCAGAAATGATTTCAAATTTCAGGAAAGTGCATTATAGAACTCAGGAGATCAGCCAGACAAAAGCTTATAAGAAAAATGCAAGTGACATAAAAATATCAATTTAAGTAATACTACCATGCTTACTCTCAGTTTACTTCATTAGTGCTTTGTACGATGTGTCTGGTTCTATGACTAAATATATATTCACTAATACACATATTTTTGATCTGGTACATTTCCATTTAAAAAATCATTCCCCAAATCCTATAATTACAGAGATTGCTGACTAGTGCTATTTGAAAACTCTTTGTAGTCCAGGTTACTTATCATCATGTTGGATAAAAATAGGCAAATGACATCTGTTCCCTTTTAAGAAATAGAGTTCCAGCTTCATCGAACCTAATTAACTGGTTAGAGTAGCCATCCATAAAAACAGGAGCTAGCACTTCAGGGCCCATTAGCATCGCCCCATGAAGCTGTTCTCCTTAGCTGGCTGATTTTTCTCTTTCCAAGCCTAAGGATCCTAAGGATCCAAGCCTAAGGATTCCACCCTGAATATGTGGGAGGTCCCATTCAAGTTTCCTTTTACCTTTAATTCTGTAAGTGGTTAGAGTAGGTTGCTAATGACGTTAAATAATGGGCTGAAGTTCTGGGCAGATTTTTTTCACTATTGTTGTTGTTCTATGAGTTCATGCCTTGACCCAGTTAGTTCCATCAAAATTAAGAGGTTGGTCAGTTGTAGTTTATAAGTTCTCTTCTTAAAAGTACATTCTAACTTAAAAACAGAAATTCAGACACTGAATTTTAAACATTTGTCTCATAAAGCACCAATTCTCAAAAAACGAATCTTTGAAAAACAAAGGAGGGAAAGGTTCTAGATTAACACTTGCATGTTGCCTGTTGACTTTACATGTCAAGGTCAACATTTGAAAGGTTGCATGGATGGCTCACTCAAGAAGACTCTTAACTATTAGCACATTAAAAGTTCTGAGAATTCTAGCAGTAAACAAACCTGCTTCCCCTTATTAAACCAGAAAAACCAAGCTTATCTGATCAAGGGTAGTTTGTTTTATTTTTATAAAATATATTCTTATTCCATGGAACCTATAATTTTAGAAATAAGAGATATTAAATCAGAATTTTTGAGTCCACAGTGTTTGAAATTTATTCATTTTATATATCTACAACAAATCCCATTTGACAGATAACTTGAGGGTCACAGGTATCATTCCAAGACTGGCTTACTCCACTTGTAGAAATCTCAGTGGCAATAAGGTTTCCTTATTTCCCTTCTAAATGACCCTATTGTTACCAAGAATTCTTGGTTAGTTGCTCAGAGATATTCTCCACTACTTTATCTGGAAACGCAATGTACTTTCTACCAGATTTGGAATAGGTATATAGCTCTGACTCAATCTAATAACAAATTTCCAAATACACACAAAAGGAAGCATGCTTACATTTTTACCACATGAAGAGTTCCAAAATCATAGTAATAAGCGATAAAATACAATAGTAGGCATTACAAATGTCATACCGAAGTTTGCCAAGATAAATCCTCATAGAGATGAGAAAAAAGAATAGAAAAGCAAATTGGTAAGCAAAACTGAATCCATGAGTTCAGATTCAGGTTGTATGTAGCAGTTACTGATAGAAAGTTAAAATTTGAATTCTAGATATTAGTACCAAAATGAGAATCATTACCGGCGAATAGAGGCTAGGGTAGAGTGATCCTGCTCGTAAAAAATAAGGCTGTGCATTGGGATTGGAACTGGGGAGCAGGCAAGTAATGTTGACTTATACCTGGAACTATAGCATATAGGAATGAGGGAAGACAAGACAAGGACACAGTCTCAAATGAAAGAATAATTCCTATATATCAAGAGCAAGAATCTGAAAACATAAATATACATAAATGATATAAGCCCAAGGGGAGATGAGACAGACTGCACCACAGACTGGAAATGAAAAATATAACCATTAAAATTAAAGACTAAAACAACACCCATGAGATGAAATAATGCTAAAGATGAAATAACACTGTAGAAAAAAAGAGAGTTAATGAATTTGACAGTTATACCAAGAATTCACAAAGAATATATCACAAAGAACAAAACAAACTTCTAAAGAATAACAAAAAGCAGGTGAGAAATATGGATAGCTGATTTGAGAGGCTCCAGAATATGAGAGTAGAAGGAATGGGGAAAAAACAATATAACTGTGAATTTTCCAGAAGGTAAGAAAAACATGTTCATAGCAAACTGTTAAGTTCTGAGAAGTGTGCAAGATAAGCATAAAGCTAGAACTGAAATATTTAAGAATCCTAATCTTAAATAATAATCCTAAAAGCTGGAGGCAAAATATTATCTGCAGAAAATGGCATTTAAACAGTCAGATTTCTATTTAGCAATAAGAAACCCCAGAAGACAGTGGAATTATATGTTTAAGGTGCTGAAGACAATAACTGTGAGCTAGAATTTTATACCCACTTAAACTATAAGAGTAAAAGCAAAATGAAAACATTTTCAAGTATATAAACATGAAGACTGTTAACTACTATAGATAATCTGTTTGAAAAAAATAAAAACGGTCAAGTGGAGAAGCAAACTCAGAAATTGATAAAATATCACTAAATTTAGTCATTTACTGCCTATAAAATCCACTAACAGCTTTATATATTTTTGGAAATGTAAAATATAACTCTACTGAAAAAAATGAGATGGTAGATTAAAATGATTAATGCATAGTTGTAGTATGATACACCCTGTGTTATCCATGAGAGAAGGGGGAAAATGTTACAAAGTTGTAGCATTTGTTTAAAAATAAAAGTTGTTATATATGTTTTTTAAAATTCCAGCATAAACAATGAGTTCTGTTATGCTGAAAAGAAATATATAAAAAAATAAAAATAAAAATAAAATTCCAGAACACCTAGTAAAATAATAATACAATTAGAGCTTCTAAGACTGTATAGGAAAACAAAAGACTATTAAAAATTTTGTTATTTGAAAAGAAAACAGGAGAAAAAGGAACAAAAGAAAAAGATGTAAACAGAAGACACAAAATAAAATGATAGAAATAAGACTAAATTGAACAATAAATATGGCAAATGTAATAGATTTAACATTTAACAAAGCTAACAATTACCGAAAGATTGCGATTTACTAAATTAAAACAAAAATCCATCTAAGACAAAACAAAATCCATCTAAGACAAAACTACCTTGAGAAATTAAAAATAAGAAGATAGGTAACTCACAAATTATAGATCATATATATATATAATATTGTGTCATTCTACAATTATTTTCACTTAGCCTTATGTTTTAGGGACTTATTAACCTTTTTTTAAGTTTATTTTATTTTTTCAGTAAAAGGGACTTATTAATTTTGACATATATAGCTCTAGCTCATTCATTTAAATTTCCATGCTTACTACTTATACACTATTGTTTGATATTAACAATAACTGCAATAACTAATAATTTACCCATTCTCTTTTAGAAAGCTTTTTAGGTTATTTCTAATTTTAGGGCTCTTTGAAACAATGCTACAATTTTTTTTTAAAATATTTTACTTATTTATTTGAGAGAGAGAGAGAGAGAGAATGAGAGAGAGTATGAGACGAGAGAGGTCAGTGGGAGAAACAGACTCCCTGGCAAGCAGACGTGGGACTTGATCCTAGGACTGATCAAGCCCGACGTGGGACTTGATCCTAGGACTGATCAAGCTCGACGTGGGACTTGATCCTAGGACTCCAGGATCATGACCTGAGCCAAAGGCAGCTGCCCAACCAACTGAGCCACCCAGGTGCCCGAAACAATGCTACAATTTATTCATTGCATCTGCCATTTTGTACATTTCTGCAAGATTTTTTTTCAGATAATATGTCTAAAGAAGAATTGTGGAATCATTAGCTATACACTTTGTCAATGTATTGGATGTAACCCAATACATAAACAAAGGGTTTGTAGTTGTAGCAATTTATACTACCACTCAAGACGGAAATTCTAAACTTTCCAAGCTTCTTTCTGTTTTTGTCAATATTAATATTGTCAGACTTCTTAAATTTCACCAGCTCAATGCCTATAACAATGTCCTTCTTTTTGTCTTGGTTTTGTGAGGTTTAATATCTATTACTGTGTTTTAGGTTTTCTCTAGTGCATTACCTGTTCAGATTATTTCCCCATTTTCTAAGGAATTCTTTTAAAGCTGAACTGTTCTTGATTTATTGGACAGATATTAATTGACTATGACATGTATATTAAATCATTTAATTTCTTTTTCTTGTATTTTATTTAGAAACTTTGTATTTATGTGCATAATTTCACTTTCTTTTTCTGTCCTTGTCTGGTTTTGATTTTCAGATTATTATTTGTCTTATAAAATGAGTTGTGACTGACTTTCCCTCTTTTCTCATTTTGTCATTTTGTATTTGTTAGTTTTTTAAGGTTAGAAAAATTCACCTTGAAAAGTGTCAGTTTTTTGTGGGTTTTTTTGTGTTTTGTGTTTTCTTGGAAGAAAGGATAATAAGAATGAAGACAATAATTTTGATTATAAGTTAAATTTATTTAAAAGCTACTGGTTTATCACACTTTTCTGTTGTTTTTTAAAAGATTGTATAACATTTTTCTAGAAATATTTATATTTAATCAATGTTTTCAAATTTTTTGTTATTCTCGTATGGTTTTAAAAATCAATACAATTTCTATGATTATGTCCCTTTACTTCAAATATCTTAAGTTCTTTGTTTTTCTTGATTACTCTTGTTTGAAATGTGACTATTTTATTAGTTCATTAAAAAACTTATGTTTTGTTAATCTCTTTTGTTTTTTGATTCATTTTACTTTAATTTTTTACCTTATTTTTGAAATTTTCTTCTCTCTAATTAAAAGTCTGTTCTTTGGGACTTTCTTAGCTTCATGAGTTGAAAGTGACACTCATTCCCAAGTATTCTTGTTTGTTTTTGATAAAGGAACTTAAAACTATAAATTTATTCTAATGAGATTCTTAGATACTAAAATTTTTATTATTTAATACTCTTATTTTTCAACTCTAAATATTTTTAAATTTCTACTTGAAATTTAGAAGTGTCTTCATGAATTTCTAGTTTTTATTATTTAAGTCATCAATTTATTGTTGAATTTTCTTTTAAAAGATTCTTTTTATCTCTCAGAGAGAGATTGAGCATGAGAATGCACAAACAGGGGTAGCCAAGGGCAGAGGAAGAAGCAGGCTCCCCACTGATCAAGGAGCCGAGTGTGAGACTCAATCCCAGGACTGGGATCATGACCTGAGCTAAAGACGTTTAACCACTGAGCCACCCAGGCATCATTCAAATCATATTATTGAATTATTAATTTTATTTTATTTTAATCAGATAGAGTGTGGAATGTTTGAGCTCATTTTTTAAATTTTTTTTAACATATAATGTATTATTAGCCCCAGGAGTACAGGCCTGTGAATCACCAGGTTTACACACTTCACAGCACTCACCATAGTACATACCTTCCCCAATGTCCACAACCCAACCACCCTAGCCCCCTCCCCCTGGCAACCCTCAGTTTGTTTTGTGAGATTAAGAGTCTCTTTGAGCTCAATTTATATAAATGTTTTTTGTATATTCGAAATAAAGGTGTATTTTCTATTTCTTTAGTGTAAAATTCTCTTTCCCTCTCTCTCTTTTTCTCTTCTTTTCTCCCTTCCTTATTCCCCCACTTTGTATTTCTAAGTGTTTCATTCAAAATGTCTATATTCTGGGGAGCCTGGGTGGCTCAGTAGGTTAGGGATCCAACTTCTGATTTTGGTTGCAAGTAAGATCTCAGAGTTGCGAGATGGAGCTCTGTGATAGGTTCCATACTCAGCAGGGAATCTGCTTGAGATTCTCTCTCTCCTTCTCCCTCTGCCCCTCCCTCCTACTCTCTCAAATACATAAATTTTTTTTTAAATTGTCTACATCCTTAGTACTTTACTTTTGGCCACTTGGTCTATGGAGTCTTATAGACTTAAAATATACCATATGATTGTTAGTTTGTGAAATTTAACTTTAAATTCTGTCAATCTTGTTTTATACAGGTAAAACTATATTTTTAGTTTCACAACACTCGCTGTTCTTAAATATTTCTTGTGAGTTCTTCTTTAGTTATTTTCTGTCTCCATTCAGTTCTTCTTGCCTTAAGTTCTGTTTTAACAGATATTAATAATTCCCTACCAGTTTTCTTTTTGTTAATGTTTATATGGCATTTTTATAAATATAAATTTATATATACAAATACAAATTTGATGCAAACAGAGAAATAGCATGCACTGTTTATGGATCCATGCATACATAGAAATAGTCAAAGATAGAAAGAATACCACTGTTGATAATGGAAAACTAGCAATTTGGATAAATATACCCACAGAAAAAATCTGTATGTATGTATATATATTTTTTTACAAGAGGCAGGTGAGATATTGTGGGTCAAAGAAAAAAATCAAAAAGAAAAGTAGAATATATTACTGTATTTTGAATTAATGACAGTAAAAAGACTGTATATCAAAACTTGTTTGCTGCAACTAAAGTCATGTCAGAGGGACATTTTTAGCATTAAATATGTATATCAGAAAAGAAAGAAAGGTGAACATCTATAAACTAAACACCCATTTAAAGAAGTTAGAACAACTAAATTTATAGAAAACACAGGAAAGGAAATAATATTGACAAAAGCAGAAATTTTAATGAAACCAAAAAAAAAAAGAAAAGCACTTTTTAACCCATTATTTGAGGCCCAAATCACAGCAACCAAAAAACAAAAACAAAAACAAAAAAACAAACTAAAACAAAACAAAACAAAACTGGGGTTCTGGGTGGCTCAGTCAGTTAAGCATCTGACTCTTGATTTCAGCTCAATTCATGATCTCAGTCATGGGATTGAGCCTCACATCAGACTCTGCACTCAGCAGAGAGCCTGCTTTTTCCCCCTTCTCTCTGTCCCTCCCCCCTCACTCTCTCTCTAAAATAAATAAATAAAATGTAAAAAAAAACAAACAAACCACCAAAACAACAACTAAGATGCCAAAAGAGAAAAAATATAGGTCAGTTTTACTTAAGCTAGAATGCAAATGAAATCTAGCAAAACATAAACGAAGTACATCACAAAGAATCTGACTTATTCCAGGAATGCAAGGTTGTTTAACATGGAACATTGGATGTGAAGTCACTGTATGTACAGCATAAAGGAGAACATATTATGATCATCTCAATGCAGAAAATTTATTTGGTAACATTTATTATCTGTGGTAGGCTGAAAAATGCCCTACAAAGATGTATGTGCCTTAATCCCCAAAACCCATGAATATGATGCCTTACATGGTAAGAAGGACTTTGTACATGTGATTAATCTAAGGATCCTGATATGGGCATACTATCCTGGATTACTCTGATTGGGCCAAGGTAATCATAAGAGTCTTTATAAGAAGGAGGCAGGAAGTCAGTGTCAGAGAAGATGTTACCAAAAAACAAACAAACAAACAAACAAACAAACAACAACAGAGTTTGGAATGTCCATGAACCAAGGAATGAAGAAAGCCTATGGAAACTGGAAGACATAAGGAAACACAATCTCCCATAGAGCCCTGAAAAGGAATGCAACTTTGCTGACCCATTTGGGGCTTCGAACCTCTAGATCTGTACTGTTGTTAAGCCATTACTCTGTGACAATTTGTTACAACAGCAATATGAAACTAATATATTATCATTTAGGACTTTTTTAAAAGCTTAGCAATTAGGAAAAGAAAGGAATTAACTTAAGAGGGTATCTACAAAGAGTATAGTACAAACATCATCCTTAAAGTGAGGTGTTGAAAGCTTTCCCTCTGAAATCAGACAAGAGACAAGGATGACCAATATCACTTTTTTATTTAGCATTGGGAAGCTCTACCCAATGTCATAAGAGAAAAAAATGATAAAGGGATTGTAAAAAATATATAAAACCCCTGTTATTTATTAGCAGATTTCATGATTAATGTTTATTAAAAACCCAAAATAATCTATAATAATGTCAGAATAAAAGAAGTGAATTTAGGGGTGCCTGGGTGGCTCAGTGGGTTAAAGCCTCTGCCTTTGGCTTGGGTCATGATCCCAGGGTCCTGGGATTGAGCCCCACATTGGGCTCTCTGCTCCGTGGAGAGCCTGCTTCCTCCTCTCTCTCTGCCTGCCTCTCTGCCTACTTGTGATCTCTCTATCTGTCAAATAAATAAATAAAATCTTAAAAAAAAAAAAGAAAGAAAAAAAAGATGAAGAAATTTCTCTCACAGATACCAAGGCTTCAAGATTGCAAGGTATAAGGCTACAGTAGCTAATTAAACAATGTGGCATGAACAAAAAGATAGACAAATGGTTCAGAATAAAGAAAGCAAGTCTTCTCATCTATTATTTTTGATAAACACACTAAAAAGCACTAGGTAAATAATGGCCTTTTTGATAAGTGTTACTGATCAAAAACCAGATGACCATATGGGGGGAAATGAAATTATATCCCTACCACACATCATACACAAAAATCAATTCTAAGTAGTTTGAAGATCTCAATGTAAAAAGAAAAGCAATAGAGATTTTGGGAAAAACATGAGAGAATATCTTCATGACTTTGAGGAGGGGAATATTTTTTAAGTAATATAAAGAAGCCATATCCATAAAGGAAAACATAAATTGTACACATTAAAATTAAGAACTTCTATTTGTCAAATAGAAAATTATATGAATGAAAAAGGCAAGTTAGGGAATATATTTCTAACATACATAATTTGCCAAAAGGTTCATTTACATAATAAAGAATTTCTACAAATCAATAAAAGAAAAAAACAGACAACCTAATCAAATATTGGACAAGACACTAAATAAAAAATCACCTAAATGGACCACTTTTCTTATACTTCAGAAAAGTGTGAAACCTTATTAGTCATCAGGGAAATGCAAATAAAATCACAATAACACTTTATCTTCATCAAATGGCTAAATGAAAAAACTGATAATTCCAAATACTGACAAGGATGCAGAACAATGGCAAGCTCATACACTGTTGCTAGGACAGTTTATTAAATCACTTTGGAAACTGACATTATCTATTAATTCCACAATATCCTTTTTTGGATATATACCAAATAGAATTCTATGGAGAAGAATGTGCATAGCAGCATTATTAATATTTGGAGACTGGACACAATGCAAATGGTATCAGTAATGGAGTGATTGAATCAATTCTAATATGTTGATACATTGATATAATATATTGATAGAAAAACTTCGAAGCAACAAAAATGAACAATTAAAGCAACTTGCAACAAGATGAATATCACAAACATCATTTTGAGCAAAAGAAACCAAACACAAGGTGTCATACAATTTGATAACATATTTGTTCAAAAACAGGCAGAACTGACTTACAGTGGTAGAAGACAGAATACTAGTTAGGTTTTGAAAAGAAGGATAAGGGACAGTGGTTGTTAAGGGGTACAAATTTGGTCAGGGAGCAGACAACTCGGGAGCTAATGTTCTACCCCCTAAATGGGGAAGTGTCCACATGAGCCTCTTCATTTTGTAAAAATTAACTGAGCTGTACACTTGACATTTATACAATTCTACACAATGTATTTAAACAATTAATTTTGCTTAATCCATGGGCATAATGAATATCAAAATCCTAGTTTTGGTTACTTCTGGAGAAAGAGAGTGGTAATGGGTTTGGGAGGAGTTGGTGGGGGTAGGGGAGAGTTCAAGTCTATGTGTTATTTCATTTTAAGAGAATATAATGCATGCATAACAAAAATACTAAGCTACAATTAAACTGAGGGCTTGTAACATAGGTGTTTGTTATAGTACCATTAAACTGTATACCTTTCTATAAATTTAAATTCCTTCCCATATAAACAAAAATCAATCAGTGAAGTTATCCTAAATAGTATGTTTATCAATGCAAGAGACACTTCCAGGACCATGCCATTATGATCTCCATATGGCTTTCTAAGACTAAAATTGGAGCATCTCAAGATGCTGTTGAAAACTGCATTCACAACATATCATAGAGTGCATCTCCTTAAGTCTTGGGGGAAACTTCTCCCGGGTCTGAGTCCTGGGAAGATTTGACCTTCCCCTCCCCTAGTGGAAATAATAGACATTTTTGAATTATCATCTAAGTTGTCCTATTTTTTCTTTCATACTACTAATTAGAAATTTCAGAGCCCAGTCAGTTCAGTGTCCAGCTCTTGACTTTGGCTCAGGTCATGCGTGATTTCGGGTCAGGAGATGGAGACACAGGTCAGGCTCCACTCTGGGGTAAAGCCTACTTAAGATCTCTCTCTCCTTCTGCCCCTCCTCCATCTTCTCACTCTCACTCTCACTTACTTCCTCTTAAAGAAAAGAAAAGAAAAGAAAAGAAATTCAGAGCCAAATCTGTGGTCCTTTCCCTGGATTAGTACTAATCTAAATCTTAGCTTAATTTTACTTTAGTGTTCGTTATTTTTTGCCCCCTATTTACTCTTGAATATTTTTTAATCTTGAATTTACTTCTTAAAACCCTCCAGGGATCAGAGGAGTCAAGATGGTGGAGAAGTAGCATCCTGAGACTACATCAGGTAGCAGGAGATCAGCTAGAAAGCTTATCAAACCATTGTAAACACCTACAAATCCAAGGGTAGATTGAAGAAAAGAAGAACAGCAATTCTAGAAACAGAAAATTGATCACTTTCTGAAAGGTATGACTGGCGGAGAAGTGAATCCAAAGCAACGGGAAGATAGACCGCGGGGGGAGGGGCCGGCTCCTGGCAAGCGGTGGAGCAATGGAGCACTAAATCAGGACTTTTAAAGATTTTATTTATTTATTTTTGTCAGAGAGAGAGAGAGAGAGAGCACAGGCAGACAGAGGCAGAGGGAGAAGCAGGATCCCTGCTGGGCAAGGAGCCCGATGCGGGACTCCATCCCAGGATGCTAGGATCATGACCTGGGCCGAAGGCAGGTGCTTAACCAACTGAGCCACCCAGGCGTCCCTAAATCAGGACTTTTAAAAGTCTACTCCACTGAGGGACATCGCTCCAGAGGCTAAACTGGGGTGAAGCCCACGTAGGGTCAGCATGGTCCCAGGTCCCGCAGGGTCACAGAAGGATCAGGGGTGTCTGAGTGTCGCAGAGCATGCAGGTATTAGAGCGGGGAAGCTAGCTACAGAGACAGAGCTGAGGAGTGAGCTCTCAGCTTGGCGTTATCTTGAACTGGTCACAGGCTGGGTGAGCTCGGAGCGCAGCCGGAGGCCAGGGAGACAGGAATAATTGGGCGCTTTTCTCTGAGGGCACACTGAGGAGTGGGGCCCCGAGCTCTCGGCTCCTCCAGGCGGGAGATTGGGAGGTCACCATTTTCATTCCCGTCCTCCGGAACTCTACGGAAATCATTCAGGGAACAAAAGCTCCTGAAAGCGAAACCGAGCAGATTACTTAGCCTGGCCCCTAGTAAGGGCGGTGCAATTCAGCCTTGGGCAAAGACACATGAGAATCACTACAACAGGTCCCTCCCCCAGAATATCAACAAGAAATCCAACCAAGACCAAGTTCACTTACCAAGGAGAGCAGCAGAATTCCAGAGGAGGAGAAACCAAAGCACAGAATTCATGGCTTTCTCCCCATGATTCTTTAGTCTTGCAGTTAATTTAATTTTTTCTTTAATGTTCTTTTCTTCTGCTAAATTTTTTTAACCTTTACCCTTTTCTTTTTTAACGTTTTTAAACTAGTTTATCTTAACAATACCTTTCAAAAAAAATAATAATCTCTTTTGAACCTTCATTATTATAGACATATTTTATCCTTCATAGTATTTAGCTATATTTTTTGTATACACATAGGGTTTTTTTTCTTCTTAAAAATTTAGGGTACAACTTCCTCTACCAGATCAAAATATACCCTAAATCTAGCTCTGGGCTTGTTCTAGTCTCCAGCCTAAGCAAATTCTCTCCACCTTCTTTTCCTTTATTCTCCCAACCAACTTACTTTATCAACTCCTTTTTTTAGAAATTAAAAAAAATTTTTTTTTTCATCTTTATAGGCATATTCCATCCCTTCATTGTGTTTACCCTTATATAAGTGTTTCATTCTTTAAAATTTTGGGAGGTAGTTTCTTCTAAGAGACCAAAATACCCCAAAATTAAGTGAGTGACCCTGTTCTAGTCACCAGTCTAATATACATATATTTTTTTCTTTTTTATATTTTTTCTTTATTTGTTTTCTTTTTTTAATTTTTTTTCTGAACTTCTTTTTATACCCTTTCTCCCCCCCACGATTTGGGTTCTCTTCTGATTTGGTTAAACAGCATTTTCCTGGGGTCTTTGCCACCATTTTAGTATTTTTTTTTTGCTCCTTCATATACTCTTATCTGGAAAAAAAATGACAAGGAGGAAAAACTCACCACAAAAAAAAGAACAAGAGGCAGTACCAAAGGCTAGGGACTTAATCAACACAGACATTGGTAATATGTCAGATCTAGAGTTCAGAATGACGATTCTCAAGGTTCTAGCCGGGCTCGAAAAAGGCATGGAAGATATTAGGGAAACCCTCTCTGGAGATATAAAAGCCCTTTCTGGAGAAATAAGAGAACTAAAATCTAACCAAATTGAAAAAAAAAAAGCTATTAATGAGGTGCAATCAAAAATGGAGGCTCTTACTGCTAGGATAATGAGGCAGAAGAAAGAATTAGTGATATAGAAGACCAAATGACAGAGAATAAAGAAGCTGAACAAAAGAGGGACAAACAGCTACTGGACCACGAGGGGAGAATTCGAGAGATAAGTGACAACATAAGACAAAACAAAACATTAGAATAACTGGGATTCCAGAGAAGAAGAAAGAGAGAGGGGAGCAGAAGTTATATTGGAGAGAATTATTGTAGAGAATTTCCCCAATATGGCAAAGGGAACAAGCATCAAAATCCAGGAGGTGCAGAGAACCCCCCTCAAAATCAACAAGAATAGGTCCACACCTCGTCACCTAATAGTAAAATTTACAAGTCTTAGCGACAAAGAGAAAATCCTGAAAGCAGCCCGGGAAAAGAAGTCTGTAACGTACAATGGTAAAAATATTAGATTGGCAGCAGACTTATCCACAGAGACCTGGCAGGCCAGAAAGAACTGGCATGATATATTCAGAGCACTGAAGGAGAAAAACATGCAGCCAAGAATACTATATCCAGCTAGGCTATCATTGAAAATAGAAGGAGAGATAAAAAGCTTCCAGGACAAACAAAAACTGAAAGAATTTGCAAACACTAAACCAGCTCTACAGGAAATATTGAAAGGGGTCCTCTAAGCAAAGAGAGAGCCTAAAAATAGTAGATCAGAAAGGAACAGAGACAATATACAGTAACAGTCACCTTACAGGCAATACAATGGCACTAAATTCATATCTCTCAATAGTTACCCTGAATATTAATGGGCTAAATGCCCCAATCAAAAGACACAGGGTATCAGAATGGATAAAAAAACAAAACCCATCAATATATTGCCTACAAGAAACTCATTTTAGACCCGAAGACACCTCCAGATTTAAAGTGAGGGGGTGGAAAACAATTTACCATGCTAATGGACATCAGAAGAAAGCTGGGGTGGCAATTCTTACATCAATTAGATTTTAAGCCAAAGACTATAATAAGAGATGAGGAAGGACACTATATCATACCCAAAGGGTCTGTCCAACAAGATCTAACAATTTTAAATATCTATGCCCCTAACGTGGGAGCAGCCAACTATATAAACCAATTAATAACAAAATCAAAGAAACACATCAACAATAATAGAATAATAGTAGGGGACTTTAACACTACCCTTACTGAAATGGACAGATCATCCAAGCAAAAGATCAACAAGGAAATAAAGGCCTTAAATGACACACTGGACCAGATGGACATCACAGATATATTCAGAACATTTCATCCCAAAGCAACAGAATATACATTCTTCTCTAGTGCACACGGAACATTCTCCAGAATAGATCACATCCTGGGTCATAAATCAGGTCTCAACCAGTATCAAAAGATTGGGATCATTCCCTGCATATTTTCAGACCACAATGCTCTGAATTGTGCTGAACTCAATCACAAGAGGAAATTTGGAAAGAACCCAAATACATGAAGACTAAACAGTATCCTTCTTAAAAATGAATGGGTCAACCAGGAAATTAAAGAAGAATTGAAAAAATTCCTGGAAACAAATGATAATGAAAACACAACTGTTCAAAAT